>JAQFXP010000003.1:0-117560 GCA_034693685.1 Belba bartosi | reverse complement strand
CTTTATACTTTTAACAGAATTAAATTATCTTTATTTATTAAAAAGTTATTCAAAAAATACGGCGGTCAAGATTAATGAAAAGCCTCTTTATATAAAACATAACTTATAATAAAGTAATAAATGTTTGATCAGAGCGACTGACTTATCAAACGAGAACCCAATTGAAGAAATGAAGAAAGAATTTCCGTCAACTGAGACGAGACAACACAGAAAACGTTTTACAGATTTACTCAAAAAAAGTTTGTTAAGACGGACGCGATCTAAGGATTTGGTATTAATTTATTTATATTTTAATCTTTATTTTTTTTGACATGCTTTACGTTTAATAAATTAATACATTTTAGGAATTAAATTATTTCTTTTAGTCTAAAATATATGACAAATTATATATATATAATAATAATAATAATTTTGAAAATATATTAATAAACAAATAAAATAATTTTTAGCAATAAATCGGATCATATCAGTTGAATAGCAGAATATTTGAAAGCATATAAACACGTCCAAATCTATGTAACTTATGTGGAAACAAATTACGGAATTACCCATTACATTAAAAAGATTAAGCTTGTTTTTTATATAGTATTTACTACACAATGAAATTACTGCATATTTATATTAGAATATTATTCAATAAAATCTCGAAAAAACATTATTTTATAGAATTTAGTTATTAGTGTTGAATAGAAACGTCAGTTTCTAATTGATAAGTTAGTCATTAAAATAAAATAATTTAATAAATCAAATAATTGCTCATGGCTAATTGTTAATTTTGTTTTTTGGTTAGACAATTTATTTTTTTAAACATGCTGAGATGTTTATTTTGTTAATCAATCTCTAGGCTCGTCATAATATACTATTACAATCTATTGATGAACTTTTTGGATCAAATGACCTAGATGAATAAAATTTAATAAACTCTTTCGTTAAATTAACAACAATAATAATATTAATAATAATAATAATACAAATATAATAATAAGAAAGGAAAAGTAGAAAAAAGAATTGGTTTCAAAACAACTAAAGAATTATTATTATATGATCTCAAAAACCAAACTCTTCAGAAAACAAATTTGAAGACTCTATCAAACAATACGACAAAAGCCGATAAAAATTGGATTTGTTTTTGACAATTGGTTCCGTTTTTTAGTTTTTGTTTTTGACAAATGTTTTTAGTCATTAGAAATTTATTACATTTTTTGTGTTTATTGTTTTTGTTAACACATTTTTTAGTATTAAAATAAATAACAATTTTATTTAGTTTTTTGTGTCAAATAAGATGAGATAAAACTAAACCAAATGTTAACTAAAAAATTCCCATTTATTATCATTTCTCACATAGACTTTATTTTATTATTGCATATTGTATAACAAAATATTTCATTTTTTTGCTATTATTTGTGTAAAACATTGTGAAACTTAATATTCAAAAACTAAACATTTGAAACAAATTTTACATTAAATTAAATTTTATTGAATCCAATCCCAAAAAAACTTTTTGGTATTGTTTAACACAAATATCACTGAACACAAACCTAAAGCCACGAATTATATCCCCAAACCTATTAAAACACAAAAACAATTGTTTTATGAATTATATCATTAAATAATTTCATTTCAAAATCATTGAAAATATTTATTAAAAACGTGTTCTCTCTTGAGATAACTCTAATTGTAAATCTTAAATGTAGTGTAATATTGCGTTAGTATATATTGTATTAAAATAATGTCATTTTTCTTAGATTATGACTGTATTTAATTCGATAAAAATTAAATAAAAATATTTGTTATATTTCAACATGTTTTTATCTATTTCAGGAATGACCAAGCAAAATTTTTGAAATGAGTAACATATAGTTAAATAAAATAATTTTAGCTAGTTAAATTGTATCTATATAAAAATAACAGCAAACAGCAAAATAATTAAAACTAGTTAAGATAAAATAGAAATAACATAGAAACATTATTTTTATTCATTCTTCAGCTAATTTATTTTATTAAATTAAAATTTATTTATTTTTTAAAAATAAATTTAAATTTAAAACAACACGATTTGCATAATTAAAATATTTTAAATTTTGCTCATCTTGTGTTCAATGTTAAGTACATTAAGTAATTTATTGTTTAATTGTTGTTTTTTTAAAATGAACAAGTACAAAACTTTGGCCATTACCTTTAATAGTCTAATTGGGATTAACAAAACTATTTGTTTCCTTACAGTGAATACCGAATCTATATTCTGATCGCGTTTTTCGATATTTTTCTTTTTACGTACTGTTCACTACTTCCCAAATAGTGTTTAAATTTTTTTGTTCGTTTTCACGAATCTATTTACTATTTATGTTATCCTTAATTAAAAGCAAAGCGTTTATCGCTTACATAGCCATCAGTGAAGTGAGAGTCTAAAACCGATTGCATGTTATTGTCAGCAACTATTAGATCAATAAATTACTATTTCTATGAATATTATTCTCCGGATTTTGAACTCAGTTTTGCTTTTTGCACATATTATGAGAAAGTTTGTTCACTCTTTTTACTATTTATATTTTGTCTTTATCTTTTTTACTCCATCTTAAGTTTTATTTATTTTTTACTACAATTTGAAGCAAAATAAAACATATTAAATCTTCCGCTCTATAACCTTGCTCAAATTATCTTGCTAACCAAATAAAAACAAAGTAATTAAATATTTGTACTAACTAGTAAATTAAACAAATGTTTATTTATTAAAATATTTATTATTACTAATTTATAGTAGCAAGCTTACGTTATGATTGCGTGGGATATACTGTTTAAATATTTTAGTTATATAACTGTAGAGTCAAATAAAGAATATTCTGTTTGATTATAAACCATTGGCATTGAAGTCCAGTTCACGCAATAAGAATACATTTTAATTTAGCGCTTATTTATATTTATTGTCCAATAATAAAGTTTATTATAAATGTTCAATAAATTCGGTCAAACTTTGAATTGTAATCAATGAACAAATATTTGTGCGAAAAGAGTCGATACTTTATAATTGTAAGTAAAATGAGTTTCGATTTTGTTTTAAAATAATTTTTTTAATTATATTAAAAATGCAATTAATTAGATGTAATTAATAATAATAATCACAAAACAGATATAAAAATTAAATTAATAATAAATACTCTAAAAACTCCAAAAAGTGGAATATTTGCCGAAAAACTTAGTGATGTTCGGCGCTAATGCTTTTTATAGTTAATAGAGTTTGTTATATAAGTCTAATCTGACGGAAGGGTAAACATAATAACTTTGCAATAGAGCACACGGTATAAGATCTGTCAACTCTAGAGATTAGTAGAAATGAAATTTAACATGCTGATTTTTTAGAAAGCATTAATGTTGCTAATTTTCTTTAATGCATTGGATAACATTTTACTTTTATTAAATTAATATAAAATTTTATTAATTTATTAATATTATTATTAGGACACAATAATGGATGGTCAGATATTATTACACTATATTAAACTTATTACAATATATTTTTTTGTGTTAAATCTTGGTTTCATTTAAATCAGAGATTCAGAAGGTCGGACGATCCAGGGGAGATCAGGGTGGGGATTTTCCCAAAAATTTTGGCCAAAAACCTAGGGAAGATCAGGGAAGGGATTTTTCAATAAACGCTCAAAAAACCCATATATTTATGATAAAATTTTCCCTAATTTAACTGGATTTAAACTAGATTTAAACTAAATTTAGTTAAATTAACTGAATTTAAACCGGATTTAGCACCAATTTAAAGAAAATTAGCTAATTTTGGTCAAAAACCCTTCGGCGGCCGGCAAAAAGTCGAGGGGAGGTACCTTTTCGCGGACCAAATGCTAGGGGGGAATAAATCCCAATTTTCAAAATCAGGGAAAATTTTTGGCTGATCCCCCTCCCCTTCTGAATGTCTGATTTAAACAAAACATCAAAAGTAATTAACATTGTTGAATAACAATAAATATGTTTTATTATCAAATTTTAAAATTTTATTTTAATGCTGTTCAAAACTTTTTATACTATATTGATTAGAGATTGAAAAAGGGAAATCAACCAAAAGTCCCCACCCTGATTTTTAAAATTTGCATTTATTTTCCCTTAGAATTTAATCCGCGAAAAGGTATTGTCCCTTCTGTTATTCTGATATTGATATATTTGCCATTGTTAAATTGACAAATAAAACTAAAATTATAGCAAATGTTAACTTTATTTAATAAAATAAATAGTAATTTAGTTAACTTTAAATTAATATATTAAACACTTTAAAAAATTAAATATTTACAAATTTTAGAAAATATGCTCTTGCACAATTTAATAGAATGTCATACTATATCAATCAAAATTTAAAATTACAACAACAAAAAACTCTTTAGATATGCATTATATTCTGACTTTAATGCAATAAATAATTAAAATTTATATCAGAAAATATAATCAATCAATAAATTCAAATTAATCTGCACTTTGTATACATTTTTTAAATTTTGATATCTACCGTATAATGAAAATTAATTTGTTGCATTATATTTTCTAACTAGTTATACTAATTTCGAAACATTTTTTAAAGATTTTATTTGCAAACATTTAAATTTAAGTGATTAATAATTCTGGTGACATTTAAAATTTTTTAAACCCGTTAAAGTAAAAGTAATTTTGTCTTTTTCATTTTTATTTTTTGCACTCTAAACCAAAGCTCATTTTTTAGTTTAAATAGAGTTCATTTTTATTAAGTAGAGTCCCTCTATTTTCTGCTTGACCCATTTGACAAAAATAAATCTGAAATGTACTTAAAAACAATGTTTATGTATTTTTAAAAAATTATTATTTAATTTAAAAATACCAATAATATTTAGCTAATTTTGGTATTAAGCAGTAATTTTAAAATTAACAAATTAATAAAAGTAATCAATGTTTACTTATAAAGTTATTATATACAATATAAAATTTTAAAATTTATTTAAATAATTTTTATATAATCTTACTTTTTATTTTAGACCTTTTATATTTAATTTATAGTCTTATCATTTATATTAAATTATGTCTGTTACAATTTGCACATATTTTTAATAACTATATATTATTAAATGTTTTTGCATTATTTTTTGCAACAAATTGTCTGGTTTTTACTTAATCTAAAAAAAATTTGCCAAGTTTTTTTTATCAAAAAAAATATTTATTTTAATTAATCTAAAATAAGTATTCATTTTATTAGTATTTGTAAGAACTGTCTGTTAATCTCCAATACAAACCAAAAACTCATGCAATCAATGAATATTTGAATGAATACATTGGATATACTGGTTGTCAGTGACGACCAATTTAGTTGAAAATTACAAACAAATGAAAAAAATTTTGTCTAATTAAGCAAAACTATTATAACTAAATAAATTAAAGTAAATTAATTTATTTTAATTTAAATTCTTCTAAACAAATGTCTAAATTCACTTTCGGCTCTTATAACATACGCCCGACTTCTGAAAATAAGTAAATTAAACAAAAATTACATTTTATATAAATTTTAAATAAAAAAATATTTTGATCGCATTATTAGATTCAAACCAAATGATGTGAAAAAGTTAATCAAATATTTACTAAATGAAGAACTGGGCTCTAAGGAGTACAACGAAACTGAATTACCGGATCTAACCCAACATTTGACTAATGTTTTATTACAAAGGCTTAAAGGTTTGGCTTTTATTTGATTTATTGGTTTTTCTCATTTGCATTAATCATTGATTTAAATGTTAATTAATTTCGGAAAAAAACTTAAATAATTTAGAACTGAATTTAGAAAAATACAAATTTATGGTTTGGGTGATGATAGGCGAGCAAAGAGGCCAAGGAGTGAAGTATTGTTTTTAGACATTTTAATCAATTATTTAGGTATAAAATGTCTTTTTTGTACAGAATATTGAGTAAATGCTATTGGGATAGCGATACTGACTATTATATTACGGAATCTATTGTTACTGTAAGTCAATTAGAATTAATAGATTTTACTTTTTTTTATTGATTTTTATTATAAATAAATTTTATTTTTTTAGGATTCATTGATTTGCAGTTCAACTGTTTATGCGATATATCACTACTGATAGTAATTAAAGAATTCTAGAGTTTGTTAAATATTTACAGTTTTTTTCTGTTTTAATTACGTGAAACAAATTTTTAATTAATTTAAAAAATTATAATTTTTGATTAAAATCCAGCGAAAGTTGTTTAAAATTCAAATTTAATCAATAAAAGAGTTGATATTAAAATTAGGAATATTTAAAATATTGAATTTATCCAGTCAACTATTTTTGTCTAATCTATTTATTTAATTTAATTGAAAACTGAAAGTAATAATTAAATAAAAATTTAAATATTAATTGAATTAAAATTTCCGCTCTTTATAAATAGGCATGTTTCAATTTATAATTAGATTCTATAATTGAATTTAGACATTTAGAGGAAGAGATTTTCAAAATAAAAATATATTTATTTATTTCTAAATAAGAATATTTTAGTATAAGTTTTAAATCAATTACTTACTAACTATCCGTATAATAGACTTATTTGAATATAAAATATCTTTTAATTATTCATTGGTTTCTATTTGCAATTGACGTACAAAACAATGAAAGCGTTTGACATAAAACAAATGCAAATTTAATCGCTTCTCAACAACTTTTCAAAGTTTAAACAATAATAAACAAAACACTTTGAAACAAAAAATAATCAAGGCAACCAATAAAAGTTATTTTTAACAAACTTTTGTTAAAATTAATTTAAAAATTTGATTTAATTTTTTAAAAGTAAAAATAGTCGCTTATGTTTGAATTAAAGCCATTGAAAAATAATTTATTTTATATTGCCGTGACTTTATCTTTAAATTACATTGATTTTTTGAGCTAGATTACCTTGCTTATCTCAAATATTATTGTTTTTAAATAATATTGTTTCTAAAACAAAAGGTAAATTTAATTAAAATTTAAGTGACCTGGATATTTAACATGTATGATTGGCGGATCTATTAACAAATTTAAAAATATTCTCTTTAATGAAAATTTAAAATGAAAATAATTTAATTTATATAAAATAATTCAAAGTTTTTGATTTAATACTTTTGAATAAAATAAAATTAATATATTAAAAAAATGAAATTTTTAAAATATCATTTCTGTATAAATTTTATAATTTTATGTTAAACCAAATATATTACAGATTTTAATTTAAAATAGATTTAGAAAATAAATTTTAAGCCAAATAAATGCAAATAATCATTAGTTATTCATTTTAATGGATTTAAGTTAAACCCCTATTATTATAGAAAAAAAGGAAATGAAATGTAAAAGCATTTTTAAATTATATTTTAAAAATTAAATTATTAAGTTAATTTGCTAGTTTTCATAGCTTTAATAATAAATAAAAATAAAAATTTAAATCGATAAAGAAAACTTGTACCGCATTCCCGTGCATATGCTTGCAATGCTCATATAGAGTAAAGCAGACCCTATGCCCGTATCCCCGGGGTATACCGGCATGCCGTTATAAGTGAGAAATAAAATCAGTTTTATGAATGTTTCTAACATTAGAAGAACACAATGGAAATAAAGTGAAAACAGCAAACTACAAATACTTTTTTGTAAACAAGTAGGTTTTGTTATCAATGGTGATAATCATACAGAAATCCGTGATAATAAAGAAGACAAAGATTTTATTTCTGATTCCAAAGATTTTGTTATTTTTAAACATTTATAATAAAATTATTTTAAAACTCAAATTTTATATACCTCACTCTATATGGGCATGCTCATAACACCGTAAGGGCTTTTTTGTAATTATGGTCAAATCACTTATAAGGGCATGCAAGTATATGCGCGGGAATACGGTACAATAATATCTGTTTTAAAATTTACAACAAAAATAAACAAGTAGAATTTAAGAAGAAGTGTTATTCACCTAATTTTACAAATTGGCGTTTATCCCCATAGTTATCTTCTTTCTGATTTGTCAAAGGCAGCCGGTAAATTTTTCTAATTTTATGATTAAAATTAGAAAACATTTTCAAAATTGTTGCTAAATTCGGTATCAATTCAATTAAATTTGGTTAAATTATATAGATTTTTAAGCATTTTTTAAATTTCCACTTGACCCCCCCCCCTGATTACCCCTATGGATTGGCCGACCTTCTCAATCTGTGCTTTAATACTATTAAATATTTGTTATTATTCTGGTGTATATGTAATAAAAATGAAAACAAACTCCCATAAACATTTTAACTATCAAAGATAAATTTATTTTTCTAATCTTAACAAAATTATTTATTTTAACTATATTTGTAACAAATAAGACAGAGACTCATTCTTGTACTTCCACTTCAAGTATCACATCTAAAATCTAACTGAATCTAGTTAAGTTAGTAAAAATTAAATGTACTGATGATGATTTACTGTAAAGCAATCAAAACGCGCATCTATGGATAAGTTGTCCAGATCGGCCTAGTGAAAACTGGCCTAAATTTATAAGTTGTGCTTAATATTGATATAATATTTTGAAAAATGAATAAAATATTAACGTTTATATTTAAAATATTCTGTAAACAAATACTCAACAACTCTTGAAAATTACAATAATAAAAAACAACTGCAAACAGAGAGTAGGTCAGAAAAAATTTAAATTTAAATCAAAAATTATCATCACTTTTGGTTATCTCATATAAAGTGAGTATTAATTCATAAAAAATTCAAAGTTTTTCATTAAAATGTTAATGAACTCAAAAATAGTTGTAATAAAAAAAATGTTGTCAAACATTTGATTGGAAAAAATTCAAATTAAATTTTGAAAGTCATTTCTATTCTTGATTTGGGACATCACAGCCTGAAAAAGGCGTTCATTTGAATTGTGGCTAAAAAGTGAATCGATTTGAGAGTTTGAAAGAGAATGACTGAAAAGAGTAAATTTAAAACTTTTCAATTCATATATAATATTAAAAACATATCATTAAATCAAATTTTTCAAAGTTTGTGCCAATAGATACTTTGTTTCAAATGTTTATATATACTAATAATTTAAATTTTATCTCGATTATAAATATTAAACAGTTATGAACTTAATTTTGTTATTAATTTTTCAATTATTTATTATATCCGGATTTTGTTTAATTAATAATCAAGACCCGGATCAGTTCAGAGATGCTGTAAGTAACTAGTTAATTTTTAAAAACTATTATAGAGATAATAAATGTTTTTAGTTAGTTGTAAAACTGTAACCAAATAAACATTTTTTCAATATATATATAAATTTTTCAAACTGTGACTAAAATTTAAAACTTAAAGAAAGTGTTGACTATTTAGGTCGAAATCATAAGATCTCGAGGATTTGGAGCAGAAGTACATCGAGTGGTGACATCAGATGGATATATACTAACATTGCAACGAGTCATCAATCCATACATACCTCGACGTCAACTGAAGAAGTCTTTACTCTTAGTTCACGGCATTCTGGCCTCGGCTACCGATTGGTTGTTGAATACACCGGGAGTTCTCACATCTGACGGAAATTTTGTTGAAGACCGGTATGTAATGCCCGTCGCCTACAGACAACTAAATGGCCAAATGGTGCCGATCGGGGGCTCCACCGCCTTTGTGCTTGCTCAGTTTGGTTATGATGTCTGGGTCGCTAACTGCAGGGGAACTACACATTCGAAAAATCATACATATCTTGACCACAAAACCGGTAAAACAAATGAATCAGTGTTTGTGTGATTAGATTTGACTAAACATCTGAAACGCTTAGACTCGCGTTACTGGAGATTCACATTAGACCAACTTGCTCTCTATGACATTCCAGCAATGATTGAATATATTTTGCGATTTACCAGAACAGGTGACCACATATTAGATAATTGTTTTGATATAAATATTTGTTTAATGTTTAAACAAAACTTTTAGAATCTATTGGCTATATCTGTCACTCTCAGGGCTGTACTATAATGTTTGCCTTAATGTCATCGAAACCGAGATACTCAAAGGTTGTTAGCGAGGTGATTGCATTTGCCCCGGTCGTTTTTGATACAAATACATATGGAGTTCCCATGCAGCTTTTATCACCTCTCCAGCCAGCGTTTAGGTTTGTTTTACTGAATATATATACAGTTTTTGGCAATATTATCTATAGAACTTCAAATCAATTTGTTCAAAGCTGCTTGGTCAAATCACGTTTTAAATTTTTTGTTGTTGAAACTATAGAAGAATAATGGAAAGGATATATTGTTAAAATTGATTTAAAATATTTTGTCTTGATTGTAGAAAATCCATTCAGAAAAATTAGCGTAATTATAAAAAAATTTGAAAATTAGAAATTGTTTATTGCAAAAAACATAATTAGAAGCATATAATTTTGTTTATAAAAATTATGACCTTAAACAATTTTGGCAAGCACTACAAACTTAAAAATGTTATGTTTTTGTTAAGCAAACATTCTTGTTTGTTTTAAAAAAAAATTATAATTATAATTTTAGAATATTAATGTTAGTCATAATTTTGAAATTTAAATGTTATTTAGCAAAAAATATTATTTACTATTTAAAAAATTCTAACTTATATATAAATTATATTATGCATCGTGATTAATTAAACTGTCATAGAAATTATTTTTTTAATGTTTTTATTTAATAATATTTAAATTTTCAAAATTATAATTAACATTAATATTTTTAAATTATAATTATAAAATTTTGTTTATTTAAAAACAAACAAAAGTGCTAAACTTGTATGCATAACAAACATTAATTTTAATTTTGTAGTGTTGTCAAATTTTTTTCAAGTCATAATTTTTAAAAACACAAATAACCTTATCTAATTATTCGGATAATATTGTCGGTATTTGTGAAAATTATTATTATATAGAGCCAGGTTCTAGGCCAATCTTTTGACAGTTAATCACCAATGTCTTCAATAATATAATAAATTAATCTAATAAATTCCTTGACTTTTCTATGCTAACTGTATACTGTAGTAAAGAATTTTTCTAACTAGTATATATAATCTATATATACTGTATATTCAGATCACTGCCAATGGGAATACTGCCGCCAATTCCATTACAGCTCAAATTACAAGGAATTCTATGTCGAGATAAAAGTCTTCGCTATGTTTGCGGTGTTTTGCTCGGAATCATAACTGGACTCAACCCAAGAGAGACCGCTTATGTGAGTCTAACTCACAAACAGTTATTGATCTCTAAATGCGAAATCTTAGCCAAAATTCTATTTCTTAAATGTATTTTAGTTTACTTTCTTATATTCATTAGTTTCTTATTTTGGGATCAATTCTGGGATTAGTTTCAAAAATAATGTTTAAATTAATCTGTAATCTAAAGGAACGAATCGCTGCATTTGCCGCTCACTTCCCGAGTGGTGTATCGACTCGTGTTTTGGCTCACTTTTTGCAGTGGAGTTCCAGTGGAAGGTTTGCTAAATTTGATTATGGACTCCAAGAGAATATGATTAGATATGGACAGCCATTTCCACCCGAGTATCCGCTCAACCGAATTAAATTGAGAAAAATTTCTATTTTTTATTCACTTAACGACGCAATCGCCGAATATCGAAACGTTCAGATGATCAAGAAACATTTAACTGGTATTTATATTATTTTTTTTATTTAAAAATAATAGACATTAAAAGTGCAATATATTAATATCAATAACATAATAAGATTTGTTAAATTAATTAATAAAATGAACTTGTCATTGATCTCGTTATCACTAACAGATCTGAATGATTAAAGAGACAACAGTTTTATATTCAATACAAACAACAAATTGAATAGAAAACCAGTTATAGTCAAAATATTTATGTTAAGATTTTTAAAAATTTACAAATTATTCCCCCGGGGCATCAAATAATTTGTATAAAACTTTCTCTGTCAATTACAGTTTAACTTGAGTTACATTTAATTATTTTTACTTTTTTAAATTTAATTTGATTTAAGTTTTGTTTATTAATTTTAAATTTAAAACTACGATTTAATTGATTCAATTGGTAATAAATATTTTAATTTATATACAGTATTTATAAAACTACAGTTGACTTTAAAAGCAATAAATTAATAAAACTTTTTTTTATTCCAAATCCAGTTCCTCTCTATAGTGAGACCCTAATAATGGACCCGAATTGGGGTCATTACGACTATTTCAGCGGAAAAAATGTTGGATTTCGTATTAATTCTAAAATAATTGATTTATTGCGATCTAATGACTATTAATATAACAAAAGTTGAATTTAAATTCATTTATTTGTTTCGAAGAGACAATTGTTTAATTTGATCGATTGCTTAATTCATGAAAAACTCATAAAAAGCCAAATTCTATTCAACGGAAAACCAATTGTGAAGTGATATAAAGATATAGGAAATCAATTTCTATGCGATATTTGTGCTGAAAGGACTGTAATTGGATTCAAACGAATTTTTTTTAGTAAGTTATCTGTGATTTATAATAAAACTGATAGATTCGGGTTAACATAAATTGTTAAAATAATAAAATGTTTATTAATGTAACATATCAATAAAAATTTATTTTTGTTCAATCAATTAAGTTTACGTTTTTGCTAAATAGTGTTTAAAACTTTGTATTTAGAAAATTTTAATACAAAAAGAAAATACTGTAGTTATACAGAAATAGATTTTATTATTTTCCACATTATCTCTAAAGCAATGTTTAACTTAATGTCATTTATTTCGGATTTTTGTTATATTGATATGTAATTATTAAATCATTATGCTTTTTTCTTTTTGCAAAGTATTTAACTAGTTTTATTTTTTATTTTTAGGATTTTAACTTCTGTTTAATTGTTTTATTCTTATTTTTATTGAAATTTTGATTAAAGTTTTAATTTGTTTGACTATAAATAATAATTTTTTAATTTAAACCTTATTAAGACTAATGATGATGATACATTTAAGAAATTAAACTTGGAGCTTTTTTTTAATTGTGAGAAATATTTAATTGAATTAATAATTTAGTCTAAAACATTCAAAACTTCAATATATAGGTAATGTTTTATTTAAGACTATATGTCAGTTCAATCAACTTTTAGTTTTTATTAATATTCAAATCAATATTTAAATTATTTTATGTAAAATTGAGAATTTATTTAAATTACTAAATTTAAGTTAAAAACTAAATTTAAAAATTAAATTTATTTTATTGGATATTGAAAAAACTCATTATTTCACATTTTATTTTAATATGTATGTTTTATTTAACTTAAAATTATTTTTAAGTTTTAATTGAATTTTCAAGCTTTCAAATTTTTTTCAAACAGAGACAACTTAATAACATAAATGATATTTGGTTACTTGTTAATTGTTCTGGTTAATTATATGAATACAAGAAAAGAGTATAAAAAGAATTTAATTGATTGAAATATATTGAAGCCATACTCGAGATGTAATGTTTCGGCAAATATGATATAAGTTCGACGAAATCTCTCAAACTTTTAGCTTATCTATAGATCTGAAATCTCATGGATTTTGTTTCGACTTTGTAGTAAAGACTTAATTAATGTTTTCAATTCAATTTGTAATTAAACTATTAAAAATAAAATTCAAATTAAAGCAAAAAAGGGGCGTTTTCTGACGCCAGCGCTAAAATTTTGATCCGGAGTAAAGTGATCGGAAAGTTGTCCGAAAATCAAAACACGAAAAATTAGGCCAACAAGTGATTGACTATTTGAGTGATTGCGCCCACAATTAGAACTACAAGATTAATAATAGAAATTTACATAGAATAAAATTTTACATAATATAAAATAGAGTTACGGACATGCTTAACAATTAGACGTCTGTAATCAAAGCAAATTTGAATTAAAAATCAATTGATTAATTAGTAATTAATAATTACTATCTATTAATAATTACTATTTCAAAAATGATTGCAATTGACTATTTAATTAAATTTTTAAATTAAGGTTACACAGATAAAATTAAATTAACTGTGAAAAAAATATTTTAATTTTAATTTTTAATAAGTTATAGTTTATTTTTAAAAGATTTAATCATTACAAATTTTCAAGTTAATCTGATTAAGTCTCTATATTTTACGCATCACTTTTGTCAATACAATTTTTTTAATATTTCATTTTTATATTTTCAAACTTAACTAATAATTAATATTTTACATAAAATAAAATTTAGTTACTTACTGATTATCATACTTTAACATATTGTAATATGTAATATCAAAATGTTTATTATATCAACAAATATAAAAAATTTAAATAATATCTTAATTAAGACTCAATTTATGTCTTAATGTGAAGTTTGATCGCAAACCAAATAACCAAAGAATATATAATTGGAATAAATGTCAGATAATTTGAATGTGTTTTATGTGTTCCTAATGAGAAAAACAACATATTTTTAATTACATAAACATTTGATAAAATTAATAAAATGATAAAAAATTAAATTTAAGTCAAGTTGAAATTGTTTACTAATACAGACATAACTCACAAATAATTTAATTAAATAGAAAACGGGTTTATATATAGAAATAAATAAATACTTTTAGAACTGATTTATTTGATAATTACCCGAAGTCTCACTAATTAGTCCAACCGATGGTTCATAGGGTTTGTGCTCTTCATTCCTTACAAGTCTCACTCCATTAGCAATTGAATTGCAATCCTTGTCCTCGTCTTCGCAATCCATTTCCGGCTCTTCTTTGCAACCATTGCTTTCACACAAAGACTCGAAGTTTGTACTGCTGTCGACTTCACCCGAAGATTCTTCTATTTCTTCTTCAGTGTTCATACATTTTGGATCTATTTATTGACTCAAAGTTTAAGTTCAATTATTCTTTTAGTTTGACATTAGTTACCGTTAGAATCACTGCATTCGTCGCTATCCTCTGTCTTAATAGCTGTAAATTCTAATGTCGTTTGCATTAAATTATTATTTAATATATTATTGGAAAAAGTTTTGTTCGTTTCGACGCTTATAATCAACTTCTTTGCGAACACTACTTCACTAAACCTTTTATTTTCGGTTAAACTCGAATTGAAATAAAAGCGCATTTCTTCGGACTTGTGCTCTAATAAGACTAATTGACCTAAAAATCCATTAATTTTTAAGATATCGTTTTCGACTATTTTAAAAGTGAGCGAACAATAGCTCGAATTAAATTTGATTGGATTGGTTCGGGTCAACAGCAGCCGGACTGGACTTAAATACTCGGAACTCAAGACTTCATAGTTTTCGTTACAATAGTCTTCGATATAAACTAAAAAATAACAAATGTTTTCGAAATGAAATAATCAAAAGAATTTAGTCTTAAAATAATATTTACACTCTTTAATCGGTAGAGCCTTTGAGTAACAATTCGCAAATATAAATATCACAGAAATTATTTGAAAATTCATCTTTTTATCACAAAAATTATTTGAGTCAGAAATAGCTTGACAAAATCTCTTAGAGAAAACTTTATTTTATTTAGTGTTTTTCAATACTTGATTTAATGTGTTTTTGCTAACTACTACTGTATATATAAATTATAATCACTTTTTCTAATGAATAAACTTTGAAACACTCATTAAATGAATGATTAGTTTTATGTAAAATCTTTGTATATATTAAGTTTCCAATAATTTAACGAATGATTAGATGAGAGTTGGGCTCAAAGATTGATTTCATAAATTAGTGACTCTTTAAGATAAACAAAATTTTTGTCTAAAACTAAAACTTTTTTGATTCTCAGAGATTGTGTTACTGAAGGATAATATTATATATTAATACAAAAATAAATCCTTCCTTTCGTATAAACTTCCCTTTGATTTCAGAACATATTTTTTAAAACAATAATTATCGAAATTTTCAATAAACTGTTGAATAAATAAAACGCATTTATCTATAATAACATTTTAACATGTTAATATGTTTATAACATTCTCATAAAATTATGTCATTTATATCAAACAAATAAATTATAGATTAAATCGAAAATATAATCACAAAATTACTATTAAATAAATCGACAATTTTTTTGTTAAACATTTTATTGAAAAAATATATTTTGAAAAAATATTTATTTTTGAATTAAATCAACGATAAGTTGACAAAACATAAGCTCATAATTAAACAAAAACTTCCTTAAGAATCGGTAATCGATTCTCTCATTCAAATGGTCTTCAATAGCAAACAATTTGGAATCAATTGAATGGAAACGCCTTAATGACTAACGCAGTTCATGTCTAACAGTTTAGTGCTGTTCAGCCAAACCCTCTCCCATATAGTGGCGGTACAGGTCTCGTAAGTCTGAAACAAAACACAAGATAAGACAAGACATAAGACATCAAAACTCAATCAGATATTAACCAAAACTTCGTCGCAATTACACAAAAACTAAACAATCGATTCAAAACTCTTGACGAAAGTCTTGAGCAATCAATCTAAGGCTTACGTCTGTGTTAGTGACGGGACAGTCCTTCGCACAGTTCTCTTGAATACCATTTTTGCTGCAATTGGTGTCTCCGATATCGAAACTGATCTCATACTTGACTCCGGCCACCAATTGCTGTTTAGCCTCTTTTACACGAATCAGTTGTTTATAATGAGCGGCATTTGATCGCTTGTTATACATATCAACCGAAAAAGTGGTCAAATTCTTCACTCTTTCGTTACCGATATCGAGTGCAGACCAACCGCCAGCCATACGCGCAGAACAACATAACTGAGTCAAACAAATCGCCGATAAAATAACGGCTAATAAAGTCATTACAAAAGTATTGGACATAATTGGGAAATAGAAATGAAATTTGAATTCAGTATTAATTTTCGAGTAATTTAGCGAAAATAGTAAAACAATACAACAAATGATCGATTGATTGTTGAAATATGAGAACAATTGGCACTATTTTCACATCAATTGATTCAATTGCTTGAGTACTGCGCAAAACACTTACACTGTATTACAGTATATCTCATATGAGCTCAGGTGACGAATAAGGGATTAGTTTTATTAGTAATAATTTATGAATCATTTGAGACTCGATTCAAATCATGTAATAAAAATTTCGTATATTTTTCATTGAATTGTTTTTAAACTAATCGTTACATTAAATTAAATCAAATTTAAATTAGAATTTATATAATTATATATTTGAGACAAAATGAGTGGAAAAAACTTCAGAATTATATAACTAATAAAAATTGTATCAAATGTTAAGCAGATTTTCTATTTAACAAATAATTTATAAATATTTAGTTATTTTTAAAGAGAGTATTACCGAAAAACTCTCAAAAAGTAAATATTTTATAACTTTTTAATCATTAAAACAAAATAAATACAAAATTCAAACAAGAATTTTGGTTTCAAAATAAGGAATATTAAAATCAGAAAAATTGTATTCATTCATAATGTGAAGTAAAGCCTAAATAATAAACAAAATATTTAACGCATTTTGTAGGCAAACGACTCCTGAAGTTCGGAGAGCTCTCCCCTATAGTTGACATGAATCTCAAAGTCCATATCACGCTATCAATTGAAAACAAATTACAATTTAGTCAAAGTTGAGTAAAAACTGGCCAACTCTGTAGCCATACCTTGTTTTTGGGATTGGGAGTCATTGAGAAACTGCCGACAATTTCTTCTCCGCGTTTGACAGTCAGATAGTCGTCGATATAGAACACCGTTTGCTTCCAATGAGTATAAGCGCACTCCGGGGCTGACATACAGATCGGGACAAAAGTTTAGATTAGATTAAAGTTCAAAACATATCCCTATTCAAGATAAATGACGCACAGGTGGAAAACCCGGTGCGTTTATGGCATTTAGTGAACTCGATGTTGAAGTAAGTGACGAACGCCTGGATGTAGTCGTCTCTCTTCACTTGCAAATGAAAGTTCTGTTTGAATGTCAGGTCTTCGGGTTTGACGGTATATAAGTCGACTTCTTTGAGAAGACAATTGGTGGTCACGACCTGCTTCGAGTCGACCACATCCACCAAAGGCTCGGCGATCGCTATCTTTCTAATGCAACTCATGTCGAACCCATACACGTCGTCCCACCCTTACAGTGCAAATGGACAAAAGTAATCATTAGATTCTCTTATTTAACCACAAAACTAATCGACTGTACAATTGATTTTGTCGTCTTTGTATTGTCGGTCTTCGATTGCGGTCACATAGAGGGTCGCTCTGTCCGGGAATAAGAGTCCGTCCGGTTTCTGGTCATTCAAATAGTGGTTAAACTATTGATTAAATAATTCAAATCGAGTGCACATACCAGCCATCGGTCTCTGGCGTGGATCACAGTGTCTAACATTGATTCATAGAACAGGCAATAGCCCATCCATTCGGAGATTATTATATCGACTTTTGGGTACTCCGGCGGCAGTTCTATCTCTTCGACCTTTCCTTTAATTAAAGTGATTTCTACACAAAAACAAATTATATTAAAATAAACTCAAAAAGCACTCAAACCATCCATTATTGCCTTACTGTGCGATAGATTGTTGTCTTTGATCACCTTCTCGGCCAGATTTACAATACCACTGCATTCGATCTAATGGTACGAATCAACTCATGAGTACAACAATCAAATGACTAGTTTTGAGAGTTAGATCAAATTCAAACAATAAATACAAATTCAATCCATACCCCAATCACGTGCAGAGCGCCAGTCTTGGCCGCAAACATACTGAGTATACCAGTGCCGCAACCGATGTCGAGCACAACCTTATTCTTGAAGAGGTGTTTGTTGTGAATCATGGCGTTCCTGTAGGTGAGAGTCCGGACCTCGTCTTTGAGCATCTCTTCATGAATGCCGTAATGAGCGTAAGAGTCAAAGTAGTAGTCTTTGGAAGTCATGTCTTCAGTGGTCACTCCGTTCATAACAGTCTCGGTTTTGCACTTTTCGCACAGGAGGGGCCCCTTAGCCGGATGTGCGCCGGCCTCGAGAGCACCCGAATTGAGGACTGGTTTCACTTCGATGTGGTTCTGGATTGGCATCACTTCAATCACGTCGTCGTCTTCGATCACCAGAGGGTTGACCACTTGTGCCGACACAGACATCGGCACCGAATGCGCCGGACTTTCAGTCATCTTAACAGTCAATCAAACAATCAATCGATTTATTCAAATATATGTTTTTTAAGTTAATTATAAATTGTGTCAATATTTCAAACAAAACAAAACATTTAATTGAATTTTAAGTTCAAATTAGATATCAATTAAAACCGGGTTTTCATTCATTTTCTCATTTTATGCAAAAACCGGTCATTCGTTTTACATATTTTGGGTTTTTTGAATTTATTTAAATAAAAATTAATTTAATTATCTATTCATTCGTCAAATTTTTTGGTTTATGTTTGAAATTAAATCGCAATCAAATCGACATCAAATCAAATAAATTAATTCAATGATTGCATCAATACTTACATCGATTTCATTGATTTCAGACATTTTTCTCTTCAGTTTTGGTAAATTGTTTTGCGATTATAATTAAAAATAAATTGAAAACAAATGACTGTTTGTCTGACTTAACAGTTAATTGACTTAATTAAGCGATCAATGAATCAATGTTTGAATAATTTGAATTCAATTCAGTTGACAATTAAAGACAATTACTGTATAATAAACACGTGTTTAATGAGCGCACAAAGCATTCACTTAAGCCATTCATTCATAAAATACGTTGAAATTGTGTGTTTAGTAAAGGACTTTCCCTTTAATTTAAATTGAAGCCTTCAAATTGAATAGAATAGCCTTGATTGATTTTGGTTCTCGTTTATCTTGTCAAATATTTATTTGTTCAAAACCTGGTGTAATCATATTATGTTAATATTTTAGTTTTGGTTTTGGTATAAATATGATAATAAGATGAACAATGTTAAAAAAAATTACAATTAGATAAATGATTATGATGATATTTATATTATCCAGGAATATAAAATAATGCATAATTTTTTTAAAAATTGTTTTTTGGCTTGATTGGCTTTGTTAATGATAAATGTTAAAGATGAAATACGAAACATGTGAAAGCCAAAAAACTAGGGAGTAAATAATTTATTGCTACAATTTTAATGTAAATCTAAATTAATTTCCTTTTCAACAAAATATTTAATTAAAATTTAATTAAGAATTGAGCAAGCCTTCAATTAAATCATTTTTAGTTAAAAACTAGTCATTGTCTATAAATAGAATCCATTAAAATGTATAAATGAATAATTAATTAATTTCTATTTTTTAAATTACTGGTTATATTTTATTTACCACTACTGTATATACTCTATTGCATATTTTTGGTTAATGTATTTTTAAAATTAACAACTAAATTTAATCTTGACTAACAATTAACAATAAATTTAGTTAAAAATGATAATTAATATGCTTTACATACAAAATAACTCATTATTAGTTTTGTAAATTACAAAAAACTAATAGTTAAAATAATAAAAATAATAAATTTTCAATTGCACTGGAGTATGCCGGTACCCATTACTACAGTCAAAATTCAATTTTGCTCCTTTCATTCATAATGTTTCTTCACTCTTTCTCCTCCCTTATATTCTAAAATTAAAAACTATTTATTATAATTTTTTCTTTTATTAAAGTACTTTTACTCTTGTAGATTTGTCACTTTAATTTCTTATAAAATTATTTGTATAAGAATTAATAAAACTTTTGTCTAGCTTTGTGTACTTTAATGTAGAATAAAAATATTATTAAACAAATAATAAAATAAATTTCATTAACAATAATTTTACTTAAATTAATTTAGTAATTAATTAATTAATCAATTAAATTTTAATAAATTTTTAAAAAACTAATAATTCCGTGATAACTTAACACAAACTTTTATTAAATGATTAAAATTAACATGAGATCATTAAAATGTATACAGATCGTTTCACAAATGTGTGCTCAAAATCGATGTAGTAGGCATTATCAAAGCTAATCAAGTCAAAAAACACAGTCCAGTTTTATTTTACAACTGTGAATCCGCCATTAATATTTGATTAGCTGATTTTTTTGCAATTTAAAATTAAAAATGTATATCCAATAATAACTATGTAAAAAATTTAAGGCATGCTTTTTACATGTTAAATTAATAAAAATTTAACTTAATAATAATATTATACGTTCAAACTATAGCTAATTATGTTTATTATAACATCTTAATTACAGCTAGCTAAATTTTGAAAGTATAAGATTATTATTTTATTTTAATATTTATTTAACATGTTAAAAGCATATTCTTAATGTTTTACTTAGTCATTATTGGATATACATTTTAAATTTTAAATTGCAAAAAATTAACTTATCAAATATTAATGGCGGATTTATATAGCTGTAAAATAAAACGCGCTGGACTGCTACTATGCCTACTACATCAATTTTGGACACATATTTATGAAACAATCTGTATATATAATTTAACTGAGAAAATCAAACTATCAAACTATAACAGAAAGCAGAAAGCAATATTCAAGTAAGTATCTTGAAAATGTTTTATATTTATTATTAAAATTTAAAATAAAAACAAATATATTGAAACAAAACATGAAGATTAAATTTGAAAAGTTTTAAAAATAGTTTTTTATTTATTTTCGAATTTTTTTATTTCTTAATTTTTTTTAACTTGACAAAATTGGAACTGGACTGTATTCTATATTAAAATTATTGAGAATACAATCTGTAGTGTAGAGCAGATTTAGTACCAAATTCGTGCTCTATTTTTCATTGCTCGCCTAAAATTGTTGTAAATATATTAATTTTCAATTCTTAAAATTCACTTGAATTAAGTCTTTGTGCGTGAAGTTGATTGAATAGTTTAGATGTCGTGAATCAGATCAAAACTCTAACCCAATTAATGGTTGAATATAAAAAATAATATAACAATAAGTATTATTAAAAGACAATTCATTTGTAATTATAAAAGTTTTTTATCAATAGGTTAATAACAAGGATGTGCAAGGGTAGATGTAATATAGTAGTTTAATTTAAATATAACCTTAATGTTTTAAAATAGCTAATCAATAGAAAAGCATTGCGACATAAATATAAACAACAAATTCAAAATAATTAACTAGTTAAAAATAAAATTGTTTAAGTTTTAAAGGTAAATATCGACTTATTGGTGTTGAAAAACAAGAAATCATAATTTACATTAAAAACAGAATAAATGTGTGATTTTTTTTATTGTAAAATTATTGTCTGAAATTTATAATAACGTTATTTATAATTATTAAATTTATAAATACGTTTATTTATTTATTGTTATAATTTATTTAACCAAAATTTGTATTAATTTAATAAAACTGAAACAAAAGTGTTTCAAATAATTATTATTATTAGAGAGTATTGCTGTCGGTGTCGGTCAAGGTTTGTGAGAGTAGGCGAATCCAGTTCTCTCTCTCTCTCTCTCTCTCTCTCTCTCTCTCTCTCTCTCTTACTCTCTCTCTTTCTTACTCTCTCTCTCTCTCGCCCTCTCTCTCTTTTCCCTGCTCACTCTCTCCTGCTCTCTCACCCTCCCTCTCTCTCCCATACCTATCCTTACCTGAAGAGTGAGTATTTCATCCATGCGTTCAATCATTGCATTCATTCATTAATTCACTCATTGAGTGAGTCTTTAGCCATACATTCCATCACTCAATTCAATGATTATTTCTATTTAAGGTGTTTTCAAGGAAACAACAAATTAATCGTCAGATCTTCGTCACTACTTTACTATTAGTCAGTAATTATTCTTTTGTTTAAAAAAATATTTCAGATACTCTTTAATTTGCTTTAAAAAGTGATCGTTTAATTAATTATCAAACAAATAGTGGCAATAGTGTTGAGTTATTCCGGATTTTGTAATAATAGCTAATGCGAGAAGTGATCTAGTTTAAATTTTAGGTCTGGTTTAAACATAACCTTTTATATTGAATAAAGTGATAAAATATGATGAATGAGATCTCTCAACACATCGAACATCACTGAAGAGTGTGTGGGTTAACACAAAACGACTTCTCATTTCAACATTTGATGCATTCAATGATTTTTATTGGTTTCGAATCAGTTCTGGAAGTCTTCGAGTCATCAAAGACTAGACAAATATTAATAAGTTTTTAAAACAATAAGAAGTGAATAAATTTATGCCTAATATGAAATCAATAGTATGTATCGGTCTGTTAGTGACAGTAATTAAAGTATGTTTGGGCCAAATAGCCCCACCGGTTGACACAGTGTTTGCCAAAGGGGGCACTTGTTTGTACAAAATATATAAGGAATACAACGTCTGTATGAATACACAACAGGAACGGTTAGATCGGGAAACCGAACGCCTCTCCCGATTCATAACTCTCACCGAACAGCAGACAAGTCTGAATCAGATCGGCTGCTGTGCCTATTGGGAGTTCCTGGCCTGTGTCGAGAGGGCCGCAGATGAAAAGTGTGTTAAAGACAGGACTGATATGGAAAAATATACTAAACAGTTGGGCTCTTCCGTTCCCCTTTATATATGTAAAGAAGATTTTCCTAAAGACTCGGAAGTTTGCAGCTCTTCCGACACTATTATCTTCTCATCTCTGCTCTTCTTTTCTACTATTTTCATATCTTTATTCGTTGTATAATTTTTTTGTTTTAATTTGTTTTATTAAAAATTTTTTGAAATTTATAATTTGATTGTGTTTTGTGAAACTGATTTTGTGATAAACTAATAAAGCTGATTTTTAAACATAATTATTTTAAAACTAAAAGCTTTTATTTAATAGATTATTAATTGAAAGTTAAAATCAACTTTTTTCAAACTTTTGTCTTTAGTAGAACTAAAGTATAATTATTTTACCATTCTAAAATTTAATTCTTAATTAATTAATTAACGTTTAATTTAATATTATTGTACTAACAGATAATTTTGATTAAATAATTAAATAAATAATGGTTTAAAGAAAAAACATTTTATAAAAACTAAAAGTTTGCAAATTGGAGATTTTATAAAACAGTGGTTCTACAGTTTTGCACTAATTAATTAAATTTGATAACCAGACATAAGTTGCTAGTTAAAGCTAATTATTTAATTAATTAACTATGAATAATAAATTATAAATGAGATCTGCATCTCATAGTTTTTACATAGTTGAATACAAACAGTTAATAAATAATTGCTAATAATCTAAATTATAATCATTTTATAAAACAATTATAAATATCATTTAACTAGCTGATTTAAACTGACAAACTCAGTACATTATAGCACAATAATTTTTTGTTTTGTGTCCTTGTGTTAACTAGCGCTAAATACTGTACATACTTATTGAATAACTCTTATTTTTGGCCAATTTATTATTTAATATATGTATTGTATGTATTCAACGGCATAACAAAAACTTTTCCGCTGAACAGACAGTGGCGTTGAATAAAAAGAACTGAATATTTCAATTCATAAATCTGAAGATACGCTACTTTTATTCAAGTATTTAATATTGTCTTGTTAACCAAAATACACTTTACACACATTTTTATATTGAGTATATTTGTATAACAGGATCTAAAAATTAAATTAAAATTAATTTAAGTTATTTTAACATTGTTAGCAAGACACTTATTCGTATTTCACTAAATATTCAGCAGAAGTGAGTACAGAGTGAGAAAGTAATTCTTTGGGTTTTGTTTTTAAAATCTCTAATTTTTAAAAATGTTTTATTGAATCAATTTATTTGTTTGTATTAAACAGTGAAAAGAATGTGTTCTTTAAAAATAATTTTTACGTTAATCCCAATTTACTTTTGTCTACTCTTTGGTTTAATAAGCAGTCAATTTGATTTTCCATATGACCAAAATACAATGACCAAAAGAGCATGTTTATATCAAAACAAAGAATATCAAAGTTGTCTAAGTAAGTTTTATGAGAAAATACGAATTCCGAAAATAAACGACGACAAATATGCCAATAGTGTAAATGATGTGACGGACAAACAATACTGTTGTGCCTTTTGGAAACTGATTGAGGTTGAGTTTACTGTTATTAATATTTGAATGTTCTTGTATAATTTTTAAATGTTGCAAAGAAAAAAGATTAGTTAAGAGCCATTTTTGATAAATTTAATTTTTTTTCTAGGATTATTTTTCCTATTTTTTGAAAACTAAGAAAATTATTTCTTTAAAGTTTTTTAAATTGATTAATTGACTCAAAATATTTGTGAAATAAAATAAAATTTAAACTAAACTTAATTTGAATATAATTTTAATTTAATAATAATTTATGATTAAACAAAACACTTTAGATCATAGATTGAGAAAAATAAATTAGTAAAAAAATTCCTGGTTTTAAAAATTGACATTTATTATCAACCTTTTCCCACATTTATTGTGCTAAAATGCAATTACTTCTATATTTTGTTGGCCACCAAAATACAAATGACATTTTTTGAACAAAATTATTTTGTTCTAAATTGAATCTGATCCAGTTTAAATTTGGCTAAATTGGGTTAAATTACAAAAATAATTAAGTAATTTTTAAAATTTTTAAATGTTAAATTTTGTACTTTAACTTCCCTCTTAGATTGTCCAACCTTCCTATTAAACAGGGATCGTGAAGGTGGATGATCAAGCAAAAATCCCCCCTGATTTTGAAAATTTGGACTTATCCCCCCTAGCATTTGGTCCGAGAAAAGGTACCCCCTCGACGTTTTGCAGGCCGCTTTCGGCGCCCGGCAAATTTTTTGGGTTTTTTGCCCAGAATTAGAAAATTTTCCCGAAATTTGTGTTAAATCCGGTTTAAATCCAGTTAAATTAGGCAACATTTCATCATAAATACATAGGTTTTTGAAAAAATCCCCTCCCTGATCCCCCCCCTAGGTTTTTGGCCAAAATTTTGAGAAAAATTCCTCCCCTGATCCTCCCCTAGATCGGCCGACCTTCTCGATCCCTGCTATTAAATCTCTGGTTTAAGTTAAAAATTTCTTAGATTTTTTATTAATTTAATTAACTAACTTAATCTATATTTTCTTTGCGATATCTAATATAATTTAAAAATAAAATAATTTTTAATTAAATATGTGAACCAAAGTGTGTCAAACATCCAGCTAAATATCAGTGCAAACTGGATCAAAGAGAGATTGAAATGTATATGAATATATTCCAAACGGGCATCCATTACCGGCAAACGTGCCAAAGCTACCAACAAGGCTCTTGGAAGTGCAAAGTTCCCCTCTGGCTCATTTTGATTGTTGTCATCGCTGTTATTGTTTTTCTTACTTTTGCTGTTTTTCTATTTATTTGTATTCGAAATTTTCGTTAATTATACTCAATATCATTTAACTTTAATTTATAAATTTAAATCTTAATGTTTGCTTGTAAACTTACTTTTTATATGTATTAATATAATTATTGAATTTATATTTTCAAGTAAATAACGAAACAACGAAATAATTTTGATTAAAAATCTAAACCCATTTTATATAGATAAACAAGTTACACTTTTGATTACAAATTTTATATACTGTATTAATATTTGAGCATTTATTTGTCAAATCTTTTATTGTATTTATTTGTAATATTATTTTTGTATTAAATAATTTTTAGTAAATGTAAAATTTAAATAAAAATTAAAATAATTGTCGTGCTTGTTGAAATTATTATAATAGTTAAGGTATAAAAATATTAATTTAGTAAAAATATTATAAATAGACATTTCATCATATGCCGGATATTATTACTTAAAGTTTCTATTAACTAGTTCAAACAGACCAGAATGCAAAATAGAATTAAATGTTATTTAGTAAGTTATTTTTTGTTCAAAATATCATTTATTAAATAGTTTTATAAAATTATCAATAAATATAATGCATTTGATATGAAGACATTCCAATTGTTTTGTTTCTTAATCAGAATTTTAACGCATTAACGCAATCAACACATTAAGTGTTACACAAAGTTTTACATTAGATAACAAGCAATGGAATTAGTCTTAAAACAATTTTCTATAACTTATTGTCATTATTATGCTTTCAATCATTTCTTAATCGGCTCTATATTTGCTTATATGTCATTCAAATTAAAGTTGGAATTTGAAATTCAACTAGCTATTTTTATTTGTGTTTGAAAACGTTAAAATTAATTTTGTCAAAAATTTTTAACTAAACAAGTAAATTTTTAAATATTATTTTTTAAATAAACATATGAATTAATTTCCAAAAAGTTTTACAATTTTTAATATAATATATATAAAACAAACTAAAAATTCTCAAACGATTAAAATGGTTAACAAAATATTAATAAATGCTTTTGTATTAATAATAAATATAAAATTACTAAACTGTAAGTTTGAAGACAACACAACAATACTGGACGAGGTCACAAAGCCCGACTCCTATTCGTTTAGAAACTGTTCGTTTGTAGTAATGGCCAGTAAGTGGTCGAGCATTTCGGATGCGGCCAAGACTAGTCAGATTGAGATGGAAAGCATTCTTTATGACTACCCGAACGAACAGAGGGGTTGTTGTGCTGTTTGGGACTTCTATTCGTCTGTTCGGCTCAAAGCGGAGATGTCCTGCAATAATGGATCCGAAGATTTTATGGATTATTGGAATAAAGTTAAGGAAGTCTATGACGGCAAGGGCTGTAGATCTTATACATATAATACTAGTGTTTGCAATAATAGTTTCGATTTGTTTCATGATTATAACCAATTTAATTATTTAATCACCTTGCCAATATTTTTTGTTACTTTATATCAAATTAAAGCCATGTTTTCATTGTTTTGTTGACGAAATATAAACTAATTTTGTTTTGTTTTTTGTAACGTTATATTTATAATTGTGATTTGTACTTAATTAAACTTGGTTATTTTACTTAAATTCTTTATTATATTTTGTACGTTAAAATTAAATTTTGAAATAATTATTTATTAAAAAATATCTATTTATTAAAAATTCTACAACAAGAAAAGGATTAAATAAAAAATTTGTAAACTATCTGAAAAGTTTATCGATATTTGAGTTTTCGCCTTAAATATTAGTTTTTAATTAAAAAAATAAATATAGTAATTGAAAAAAGCAGCAATTCATAAGTTATGCTAATCTATCCAAGACAAGTTAAGTATTTTTGTCATCTTGCAGATCAAATATTAGAAGAATAAATACCAGGGATCAAGAAGGTATGTCAAACCAGGGGGATTAAGGGAGAGATTTTTCCAATTTTGGCTTAAAAACTAAAAAAAAAATCTTGCCGGCAAAATCTTAAAGAAGTACCTTTTTACGAACTAAATGCTAATGGAATAAATGTCAAAGTTTAAAATTAGGGAAAATAATATTAAATGAAAAGTGGTTAAATATATTTAAGTTTTAATATACAAAATATACGAATTAACATTTAAGCTGAAATGTTTCTGACTCATTTATACTCTAAAATATTTTTGAATGAGTTTGTTACAAAATAGTCCTGAGCAAATTTATAATAATTTATTAGTGCGTCTCAATATTAATTGGATTTTAACTGTTTATTCAGAAAACATTACATATTACATTTGAACTTATAATGAGTTGCACTTCATATAATTACTCTGTGCAATTATATTATTATTTTATGTTTAAAGTACAGTAAAAAACTTATCAATACTTTTAAACTTTTAGTGTTCAAGACTTACTCCCCTTCCGCCCTCTCTGTAAACCGGGTATTGAAAAGCTATTTCCGCCAAAAATATGCACAAAATATAAGAATTAATGTTTACAAAAAATTGTTTCCGAATGCCCATAGTTTAAGAAGATATAATTAAAATCGTAATTTTCTTTTAAATAAGTTGTATTGTACCAGCTAGTATGCCTAGCATTGATCTGGAGTATATAGCATATGTGACTATATAATGTAGACATTAAATCAATGCTATGCTTATTAGTAAATACAATACAACTTATTTAAAAGCAAATTACATTTTTAATTATATTTTCTTAAACTATGGGTATCCGGAAACAATTTTTTGTAAGCATTAATTCTTATATTTTGTGCATATTTTTGGCGAAAATGGTTTCTCAATACCCGGTTTACAGAGAAGGCGGAAGCGGAGTTACTAATTTTATTAACATAAAAGTTTAAATATCATCTTTCTTGACTTTTTCGCTTAAATTCTCAACAAGTTTTACAAATAGTACAGCGTATTGTCAATTTGTGCAAGCTCAAAGCACATGTAATGTTCCAAGGTTAGGCCAAGATAGGCCAAATAAAGATTGCCGCTCTATACATGCAATTATCCTGCCTCTGATTTGACCTGACTCTTAATTTGTTACAATTGTTATCTTAATTCTCATTTTACAAATAAATCAGATAAATTTTTTGTGTTACCCAAATATTTACAAGACCTATTTTTTTTAAATTTTTGCTTAAAAGTTAACTTGCCCATTTTTACATTCTTAATATAATATAAATCATTATATTCTAATTTATTTAAAAATGTAAAAACAGATTAACTAATTTATATTATTATTATATATACTTATTTATTTGTTTGTTAGCTATTATTATTTAAATTTTACAGATTTTAAAATAATTTATGATTTCATAGAAACTATATTTAAAATATTAATAATATATGAATAAACAAATAAAAAATATGAAATATTTTAGTTGTCTTAGAATTTTTATATTTTATATCAATCGATTATATTTCTTATCTTAAAATAAATTAATTTATGCATTTTAAATATTTATTTTTAATAATATAACTTGCCAATCATTTATTTTTTTTAATATAAAATAGAATTCAGTAAATATTTTTACAATATTTATTAAACTATCTTTAAAAAACTATTAAACATATTTGTAGAATATTTGTAAAATAAACTGTTTTTTTAAATTAAAAGTTACTTTATTATAAATTAATTAAATAATAATTTAATCAAATGTTATAATATGATTATAAAGATATTAAATTTTCAATAAAACTCTAAATGTATTAAAACGTTTATAAATCTACTTTTTATTAAATAAATTTATATATACGTCAAAAAAAATGTTGCAGTAAACCACAAAATGCATTAAAAATTAACTTATTAAGTGTCCTTCAATACCAATTAAGTTAATTATGTTATTTACAGTTCAAAAATCGCATCAAATTTCTTCCAATACTTAATATAACTTTTCAAAGAAAAAGGATTTATTAACTGATTGTAATTATATAGAAGTTATAATTTGATTATAATTTAATTGATAGTCTCTATAAACATAAATGAAAAACAGGTTTAGAAAATGCAAGTTATGATGAAATAAAGTGTGAAATAATGAAACTAATTTAACTTACTATCGAATACCAACAATCTAACAATTATTGTTGACTTTGAAACGAACAATTCAGCTGGTCAAACTCTTTAGTTAGTTTTTAATTGTTTTAAATATTTCAAAAATAATAGTCCAGTTTTTTAAAAGCCTTGAACAATTAAAGGGCACTCATGGTTATCATACTTATATTTAAAAATTTGAGGGTAGTATGCTTGGAGTAATTTATTTACACTTTTGGCGAAATGAATTTTGGCTAGTTTGAGTACAAGCCAATAAGACTCTCAATAAATATTTCATCATAATTACAGCCAACTGTTTGTTCAAATGTTTATTTCAAATTAATTAAAAGTCATTCCTGTAGAAGTTATATAAATTTATTATTTTATTCATATAGTTTATAAACATTTAGCTATTGTTTGCTTAAATGTATTTTTTGCAAGCTCTTTTTTAATTTGTTATTTCTTAATTATATTTATAAGTTATTTATTAGCATTAGTAATTGGGTAATGCTGTAGTTGATAAACTAATCAATTTCAAATTGGATAAAAGTTTTATCAATTTGTCCTTTTTGCACTTTACAGATAAAAAGATTCTTTATTTAATAAGATTCTTATATTGAATTGTTAAGTAAAATTAAATTAAACACAAATTTTTATACAAATATTAACAGTTTTTCATATAAAGTGTTTAATTAAAATTGGTTTAAATTATGGGAATTGTAATATCAATCTTCAATTTACCCAAACATTATAATAACTTAATTGATTTTCACAAATCAATAAATGGCAACTTGCTTGCTTATTTATTAATTTTGTACAAATGTGTTTTAAAAAAGTATAGATTAAAAGGAAGGTTTGATATATATGACGCCTTCATTGATGGCGATCCCTATGCCATTGGACTGTTACCGCATAGAGAGGAATGGATTTATGATTGTCCGCAAAAGGTTTGTTCAATATATACTTGATAAAATAAGTCTAAGTACATATATTAAATATTTTTATAATAATTTTTGTTTTTACCGTATTATTTCACATATTAGTATATGTACATACTTATAAGGTGAGTTCATGTACATATACCCCGCGATATGTGTACTTGTACTTAAAAATGAAGAAAGTAATTTGTTTTTGAAAATAAATTTCAATCAAATATTTTTAATAAGAGAAGTTAGAAATTAAAGTTCAAAAATTGAAGAAAACATGCGATCATATCTTTTACTTAAAATTTTTTATTTCTATTAAAGTCATTTAAAATATTTGTGTATAAATAAAATATATTTGAATAATTATATTTAAAATAAGTTTTAAAAATATTTTAAATGAGCAATTAATAATTGATACTAGTTCAATTGAATTGTTAAGAAAATTGTATTTATTTGAGTATAAATTATAAGCTTTGAAATAAATTAAAAGAATTTAATAGAAATAAAAATAAAACGCTGAAAACATTGAATTAGAAAAAGACGAAAACATTAATTTATAATTTAATTCAATAAAATCATTATATTTTAAGGTTTAAAACAATTTTAGTTAATTATTAAAGTTTGGGTTTACCTCGCCTTACTAGTATATACATAGGGGATTTAGACCAAATTTAGAAAAAATGGTATATTTCACTTTATATGTACATGTGAGGTAATACGGTAATTTACTTCTTTTTTATAAAAATTCAAATGCTGAGATTAATTTTTATCGTTTTATATTTATTTATTATTACAATAAATATGAATGTTAAATTATGTTTTTATATCTTTATCATAATAAAATCTATCAAAGATTATTTTTATAAATCCTGTTTCACAGTCTATTTTCACCTAAAGAATGATAAGTTACACGCGTTGAGTAAAAATTGCAAACTAATCAATTAATATAAATAAAAATTAATAATATATTTTTATATAATGCAGCTTAAACAAATTATACTTTGACAATAATATTATAACTTATATCAATATCAAACCAAATACTGTAACTTATTGTATATAATGTAAGCAAGTTATATAACATAAACTGTGCATGTACAGTAAACTTAACAGTTATAGTAAAATAGCAAAATGTTTTTGTTTCTAAAAATAAAAATCTATAATTTCTAATTGTAATTATAAAATGAATTGCAGACTAAAGCCGAAAATGTGTTGATTTACGGCACCAATAGTTGGGGTCAGTATATGCTAATACAGATTGAATGTCGACCGAAATCTAACCATAAAATCGATGCAAACGTTAAGCTCGTATTTAAAGATGAAAATGGTTTGGTTTACGAATTGAATGAACAAGATCAGATTAAAATTGAAACTAAAGGACAGTTAAAGGAATATAGATTACCCGGAATTGTAATTCAAGTGTTGTCTCCGTTTCGAAAGTTACGAATCAGTGTTTGCGGATATCTTCGAAGAAGAGATACAAATGAATTGGTTTTCTCGAAATTCCGATTGTTTTGGTCTTCGCTTTCAAATGTATTCGACTTTCAGGACGAGTTCGACGACAACTATATTGCCAAAGAGTTGAGTGCTTTGGGGCTCTCGACGGTCAGGACAGAGGACAGACACGAACAATGGGGTCAAATAACTGGATCCGTTCAGTTCGACAATCAAAAGAGTAAATTAATCTATTTGTGGGGAAATAAAGCCAAACAATATCTCCATAATAACCAAAAGATTAAAGGCTTTCGAGTTTATGGCTTCAGTTCAAAGAGTTTTGCCTTTCATATCGGAGTCATCCGTTTGTCTGATAATTATCGGTATATTTAGATTTATTTCGATAATTATTAAAAAGTTTTAATTTACAAAACATTAAAATTTTTAGCTTACGTTACGGTTATGTGAGTCTTGGTTCGGGAGTTGTCCACTCGATCACTGGAATCACTTCCACGATCAACGAGATTGAGTCAATTGGTTCGATATTAACTAAATTAAAAATTGAAGTTAAAGATCAAAATCAAGAATTCGATATTGAAATCGAAAAATCGAGTGAAGAATATAATAATATAATGATTTGTGATTTGAAATTGAATGGACATAAAGGCAAATGTGTTGTCGTTTCTGAAGATCTAAATGAGAATATCAATGCAGTTATTGAAGAATTACCGACAAAAGAGTTTTCGGATTTAGTCCTATCTATCAGTGATTTAAAGTCTCAAAATGTAGGCCTAAGTGGAGGAAAAGGCGCTTCTTTGGCAGCGCTCACCCAATTGGCCAATGAGTCGAAAAATAAGTTTATTGTTCCGAAGGGTCTGATTGTAACCACTATTTCGTACAATAGACTCATAAATGAGTTACAAGTCTTGCAAAATGTAATCGAAGAACTTGAAGATATAACCGGGTTTGTTTCACTTTTTGTTTAATATAATATTTTATTAAACATTAAATTTGATGTAATTTGTGATTAGATCTGAGAATAAAGAAGAGATTAAAAAGTGTTGCGAAAAAGTGAGCGAAAGGTTTTCATCAGAAAAACTGACGCAAAGTCTATACAAAGAGATTGAATCGAATTTAATATCAATTTTTGGCGAAGACTTCAAATCTATTCGATTTGCTGTTCGATCTTCGGCTTTAACCGAGGATTCAGCTGAGATGTCGTCCGCCGGACAAATGACAACTATTTTGGGCGTTAAGGGTATGGAAGAGATCAGTGAAGCTGTTATGAAGTGTTGGAGTTCGCAGTTCTCGTTCGTTGCGGTCGAATATAAGAGGGGTTACGGACAGGAACTCAATAGTCCGATGGCTGTTGTCATACAATGTAAATGCAATTAATTAACTCAAATGAATATAATTTATTAAAAACATTGACTCCAACCCTAGCAATGGTTAACTGCGATTCCGCGGGAGTTATCTTCACATGCGATCCACTGACTGGAGACGAGAGACATATCTTTATTACCGCTAACTATGGCATTGGAGAGAGTGTTGTGTCCGCACTGGCAGAACCCGACACTATTAAGCTGAGTGTTAATATAGAGGCCAACTCTTTACTTAAAGACCGAACAATTGGAGGTTTATATAACAAAGTTTTTTCTATTAATGCAAATAATTATTTGTTATATAACTTATTGTTTTTATTAAGATATCGAAAGCACAGAAATAGGTTCTAAACTTAAGTCAATAATCTTAAGCGATAACAACGAGAGCGGAACCGTTGAAATAAATACTCGAAATAACAATAATTGCTGTTTAAGTGAGTCCGAGAGCCGAACACTGGCTGAGGTGTCGCTAGAAATACATCGCTTTTACGGTAATCCGCGAGACATCGAATGGGGAATAAAGGAAAACCAAATCTATTTACTGCAGTCGCGACCGATCACTCATTTAGACAATTGGACGGATTGGGAGGTTATGCACGAAATGGATTCGGGACAGCAGTCGGAAACTGAGTATTTATCCCGGGCTAATCTGGGCGAAGTATTTCCTGGCGCCGCTTCACATTTATGTCTGACCTGGCTATTACCATGTTGGAATGTTAATGGCTTTGTGAGGATTAACTGTTTGATTAATGTAAAAAATTAATCATGGTTTGTTTTGATTGCAGAGAAATTGGGGTAAAATATTCAATATATCCAAAAAAGGTCTAAGTCCATTTTACAACAGAGGCGGTGCAAATGTCAATAATCAGTACTTTTTTCTCTTAAAAACGGTAATCAGTTTTTGATAATTTGTTAATAAAAAGCAAAACTGATCATTGATTGCACCCAAAGGGCACCTTTCCTTTTGCGGGCGATCCCAAGTCTATGATCTCAAAGAGCATTCAAATGGGAATATTTGGCCACGAATTCAATGGCGAAGAGTTCGATGACTTGATTAAGGATTCGAATGAAAAGGCGCCGAAAGTGTCGATATCTTTATATCGAAAATTATGGCTATTTTTCGGTTCAATTAAATACTTTTTAACCCCCGGCCGGACATTAAGGCAAGCGAAGGCCGATATTCGAAATACGGATTTATTTGAATCAAAAATTGCGTTTACCTCAAAAGAAGTATTTGATGTAATAGTAAAATCTTCTCATTTGACCGGACCTATAGCCTATGCCCACGGAAAGGCAACCTTTTGTTCAATGGTTTATAATGTCTTTCTTATCAATATTTTGAGATCTAATTCTGAAAACGAAAGTAAGAGTTGTTTAGTGTTTAAAACGTTTTGAATTAATTTCTAATTTAAATATAGACGACAGATGTGCAGACTTTGCATCATTAGTGTCCTGTACGAGTCAAGTGGTGAGCGCACAGGTACCGAATCTTTTGCGAGAAATTGTCATTTCTATCGAAAATCCACAACAATTTCGAGATATGTCGGACGAAAAAGCATTAAAATATTTACTCAAATCGGAAACAAAAGCCGCGAAAATGTTTAAACAATTTTTGGTTGAATACGGGCACAGAGGCTATAAAGAATTTGATCCACATTCTCTTCAATGGGCAGACAATCCTATTTTGGTCATTAAATCATTGAAGACAATGATGTCGGGTCTGTATTCGAGTTATTTTGCAATTTAAGTAATATATTAAATATAAATTATAATTAAATAAATTTTTTGCACAAAAAGGCAATCAATCGCTGTCTGAGACAAAGAAAGGCAAATCGATTGATGAAACGATATCTTCGCTAAAAACCAAACTTTCGTTTAGTAAAAAAGTTTTACTCAAATACCTGTTAATACCGTTCTGTCGAAGTGGGGTCAGTCTGCGGGAACAGAGCAAACATGCAATGATTTGGCACAATAACCTATACAGACAGGCGTTTTGGCGTATGGCCAGACTTATGGTGTCTGAGGGCCGGATTCCAGACCCAGAACTACTGTTTCACATGACATTGTCTGAAGTGGAGATTTTACTCAACCAAAGGGATCCGTCAATTGTGGCCAGAGCTCGACTCAGGAAGAAATTGCATCCAATTCAAGAAAATTATAAATTTCCTGAAACATCAGTCGGACCTAATATTGAGCCCAGAAATAGTGTATAATTTCAATACATTTATTATTTGTTTAATATTTTACTTTTTGTTGCATTTGTTTAATGTTTTGATTTTGTCTAAAGAATACCTCAGAATTTGAAAGTGTTTTGTCTAATGGAGAGACGGCTCGTATAAAAGGTACTCCAGTTAGCGCCGGAAAAGTTAAGGCCCGGTGTTGTGTAGCTATGAATTTGGAAGAGGCGCAGAATATTCAGGTATTTCTGATTTGATTTTATAAATTCAATCAATACTTAACTAAAAGAATTTTTTGTTATATCAATAGAATGGAGATATTCTGATAACCTATAGCACAGACATCTGTTGGAGTCCATACTTCCCAATGCTGTCGGGGTTGGCCACAGAAATCGGGGGTCTTATATCTCACGGCGCTGTTATTGCCCGGGAATATGGTCTGCCGTGTCTGGTGGGTGTGGACGGCGCCCATCGGTTGTTCAAAACCGGAGATATTATTGTCATTGACTCAGAGATTGGAGAGATTTATAAAATTGAATAATTGTTTTGTCAAATATATTCATTTGTTTAAATAACATCAGTATTTTTAGTCAGTTTAAATTTAGTTTATTTTATGTATAATAGATTAACTTGATTAGTTTGTATTTTGTTATCTTGGTGATTTGATTTATAATTTATAAATTAACAATCTTAAAAGTCGAATTTATTTATTTGTTATTAATTGAATCAAATTTGTATGACATAATCAAGACTAAAATCAATAAATAATTAATATTTATGCTTGTTTAAATTAGTTAATTGTGAGCAAGCAAATGATTGCGAGGTCTATGCAATGCATTGAATCGATTCCAATTCAAATGAAATTTCTGTTGTATTTAATTTAGTCACTTCTGCCGTACAATGAGATGTTGTCTATTGATAGAAAAATATTTGAATAATTGGTTTATATTTGAGAATTAGTTTAATAGCAATAGAAGTGCTCTTACTTTACATCCTTTGTCTGTAATAACAACCCAAATACTCGTCTCGTTTTCACTGCATTTTTCGTAATAATTAATCTGAACTTTAAGTCTATAAGTGTTTTGGTTTTCAATATGTTTTTCACTTTCAAGTAATTCGACTTCTTTTGAGGTATCATTGGCTCCAAAGGCAAACAAAACCGCATTTCTTACAATCAAATCGTTTTTATCGACCGAAACATATCCGTCGTTTTCATCAATCAATTGGCAATAAGTAAATCCAATGAATATTAAAACTAAAATTTTTAACATTTTAAAAAATTGTTTAAAACTTCACTTTAAATACAATTAATATTTATTTAGAAAAACAAATTGAAAAATTTGATTTATAAACACTTCGTATACTTATTAAGGCCTTCAGAGATAGGAAACTGATATAAGTTTTTATAAATAAACTCAATTTCTAAGAATTATAATTTTCGCATCAATTAGAAACTCTAATCCAACTGTCATTGAAAACTTTTTAATAAGATATGAACTCAAATAATATATATATAAATATTAATAATACTCTCATATTCTGAATATGATATTCAGCACTTTATGGCTTTAATTTGAAGTTATTATAAAACCTTAATTTTGCTAACTATGCAATATTTGACATTAACATCTCAAATTTGCCGTTTCTTAGTTTTACAAGTTTTGAAATTTGAATCGATCTAGATTCAAACCTTGGCGACTGTTTGCCTAAACCTATTACTTTGAATATTACGTCAAAGTTTTGAACAAACTTTGAACAAATTTATAAAACTATTCTACTATTCTAGATTAACTATGTCAAAAACAACATTTTTTCAAATTTCAATTTTAAAAAGTAGTTTCTGGCCAATTTTATAGATTTGCAGCTAGTTATTTTCTAAAGATTAAAACAGAAAAACAGCAAATTTTTAGATATTAATGTAGAATATTGCATAGTAAGCGTTCATATAATATAAATTAATCCAAAAAATCAAAACATTTATTGAAAATTGTTTCCAAATATTTTTATTGTGAATAATTAGAAGTTTTATAAAAACTTTTAAATAAAATTTGCTTAAAATCGATATATATATCATAAAAGTTATATAAAAAAATGCAACAAAAAATTGATGCAAATAAGGACTAGCTAATAAATGCATAGAAAACTCGATTTTTAAATTAAAGTAAAAGAAAAAACATTAGAAATTGATTTTCATTTAAAACACTTACAAAATGAGCAAATGATTGAATATATGGCAGAAAATAAAATACTGTTTTAATAGTAATAGTATTTGAGATTCTTTGGTCAAAACGTATATAAATTGATTAGAAATTAATGGCATTACTGGTCAACACAACTGTGCGTTTAAGTAACTTAAGTCAAACTAATAGCAGCGTTCGGTTCAGTCGTTGGATTGTAGACCACGTTCTGAGCGACCGCTTGATATCCCGGCCCGTATTGATAGCCGGTTTGGGCCGGATAGCCGACAGCAGAATTGGGGGATAAGTCATAAACTTGAGGGTTAGTGAACGCGTGAGGACTGGCCGTCGATTCGAGTCCAATACGTCTCTCATTTTGGTAATTATGATAAAAAACAAACGAAATAATTATACCAATAATAGAGCAAACGGTAAGAATTGAACCGATTATTAACATTATTGTTCCTAAAATAAAACAATTTCTAATCAAACCATTAATTCAAACCCAATTAAAAAGATATTTACCCGCAAATCGAGTACTCGAATAAAACTCCTGTTCCGGGCCCATCGTGTTTATGTCTTCGGGTTTAATCTATTGACAAATATTTAATTATAAAAATTAAAGTAATGGTAATAATCATTATATGTATAGAATGTGTGTTATTGTGTACCATGAACGTTTCAACGTTTGACTCAACTTTGTGCCGATCGGAAGGTGTCTGAGCGCCGACCACAAACCTTAGAACTGATCCAATAATTAATAGAAATATTCCAAAAACCATTAGACTGCTCGAGATATGACAAGAGATGACGGCCGGCACCAGTTTGGTCGGTGCGTTCCGATACCAGCGCCGATAGAATCGTCTACTGTTCTGTCGTTCCCAGTCTTTCGAAAAGTTTAGAAAATGTTTTTGATTTAAATGTGATTTTACACAAAAGATGATGTTTTGTCACTTTATTTAAGCACTTTTTTGCCAATCAATTGATTGGTTTAAAAGTTTTTATTTTTTTATATAAAAAGTGATCAAATGTTTGAATTTTGTATTCAAGATACTTACGATCGCTTGAAAATCCATTTCTGTTCGGATAACTACCCGTTCGGTTCGACATATTGTTCAATACTTTCAAATTCTTTTGTCGGTTTAATATCAAAATCAAACTAAAGACTTAAACAAATATCAAATTTAGTCTAAATTATAAGCAAGAAGACTTTTTTTTTAATAATAAATTTAGTAGCATAAGCCCTAAAATATCTCACTCAAAATACATTTACTCTAACGAGTATTATTACATTTTTAACTTATTAATAATAATAGCTTATTATATATTTGAGTAATTTTATAGGAATTAAATTTTTTATTAATTAACTTATTTAATCAAATTATTCATTTACAAAACTAACTAGTAAGCAAGTATAAATTGACTAATAAAAATTTAATTACTATAAAATTACTCAAATATATAATAAGTTAAAAATTTAAAACCTAGATAGAATTGATCGGCGAATGTATTTTGAATTCAGATATTTTTAGGAATGCGCTACTAAATTTATTATCGAAATAAAAATTATATTGAGTATCAGTGATAATTTATCACTTATAATTTATAAGTTATACTTAAGCGTTTAGTAAGCATGGGGATTTTAGTTAAAATTTCACTAAAATTATTAAGATCATTATTCAAATATTATTAATTAAAATAATAACTTTTCATTCAACCCTATAGAATAGGTTCTACGATAAAAGGTTTAAAATTTATTTAATGTTTAAACTATTATTTTTTGTATTAAATTTTTGATAAATAACTTATTAAACATGTGTTACATAAAGTCTATAGTATTTTCAAAGCGTATGTTCGAGCTTACATTTATGCTTACCAAACGCCAAGTTTAATAATAGCTTTTAATTTTTATTTGTAACTTAACTATAAATTATTATAACTAAACAGAACTAGAGTTTCCTTAGAAAAGTTAGAAGGATATATTTAAAAGTTTAGAAATGTTCTCTATTTTGCCTAAACCAACAAATTTTATATATTTTCGTCTATAAAATGCATTGTTTTGTTAAACAATTCAATTAAATGTCATTTTTATCAAATGTCAAGTATATTGAGTATACATTACATAAATGTAATGAAACCAAAATATCGATCTATTAGTCCCAACACATACTTTGTCTAAAAACCTTTGGATGTTATCATAAAATTACATTAAAAACATAATCAAGTAATCAAGTTACAATTCATTTAAATATAGCAAATAAAATCCTAATTATAGTTTAAACTTATATAAACTTTTAATTTTCTCCCTAAGTTTATTAAACAAACCAATGTTATAATAAATTGTCATGATAGATTAAACTAAATTCCACTTTTATTTACACGTTCTTAAGTAAATCAATAATAAATAGCAAATTATCTTGACAAGAAAAGTTAAGATTAAGTTGACATTTATTTTTAAAAACAAATAATTAAATTTATCGAGAAGACAAAGAGCAACTTGCTCAGTAAACATAGGAACGGGTTTATGCACTTTTGTGTATTCGTATTAATGAGAAAAAGAGCAAAAACTGGATATCTTTTTATTTACTATTTAATGATAAGCTATTTGTGTCAGTGTTTTATATCTTTTTAAAATTTAATTTAATTTTATATATCTGTCGCTTATGTATGCATTTTAAGGCTGTTTTCACTCGATTTCAGTTTTAGTGTTTATATAAATAATATTTGAAATAAACAAATAATTTCATTGATTTCGGGTTTGAAAGCATTAAAAACAATAATTTGATTATAAAATCAATTAATTGCTTACCTTTTAAGTGATTGTCATTTGGTTTGAAAGACAATAAAAGTTTTATTTATTTTTCAAACATAATAAACAAGAATTGAAAACAAAGTTTGCAAACAATCCATGAATTTCGTTCATTAAAAATAAAATTTTTAAATATGTTTATGAATTGTGTTATAGATTTGAAGTAATATTAAATAATATAAACTTTGAAATATACTTAAATAACATTTAAAATATTACTAACTATTAAATAATTAGCAAAATATAATTTAATTAGCAATTAGTTTCTCTATTAGTAAACGTAATTGTTTTCAAATCAATAGATTTTTGAACTTTAGTGGAAAGACATAAATCATAATAATGTGCTTTTGCAGGATTGCTATGACAACTAAGATTTTAAAATTAGTGTATATTTGATATGGTTTTGGTTGTCATAACAAAACCGGTTGTATATCGATTTAAACTAAAGCTGGACGATAATAAAGACTATCCAAAGTAGAAGTAGAATTTGCCCCCTTTTATATATATTTTATATATCTCTAATGCATATACGTAATCTGCGTAAAAACTCAATTGGCAGTCTACTAAAACTGTGGACTTGCTATATTAATATCATAAGTTTATTCAAACAAATAGCCTTACAGTTTGTTTTGACGTAATTTATGTTTGACTCATAACAGACGACCTTTTTCTCAAAGAGAACAACAATTGAAATGAATTGTGTTTTAAATTGCGTTTAAATTATGTTTTGATTGATTTGATCGCAATCTAGAGATCAAACAAAATAAAAAATCTATAAATAATTGAAATATAAGTCATATAAACGAAAGCATATAATGTACTCAAAAGTGCGAAAAAGTTTGCTTTTGATGCCTATCGACTGCGAAGACAAAGATTTTGCTTTAGTTGAAGAGAATCTGTATTTAGGAAACAAAGAATTAGCCAATAATTACCACTCAATGAACAAATTTGACATATCTCTGGTGATAGCAGTGTATCCAAAGTCACTAATTGGTCCATCAGTACAGTCAAGGTCTCCAAACTGTCGGTTCCATCACATCGATGTCAAAGACGCGCCACACGAAGACCTGATCTCACATTTCGACAAATGCTATAATTTGATTACTCAGGAGTTGAACCAAAATGAGGGCAAAGTTCTGGTGTATTGCGGCGCCGGTTACTCGAGGTCTGTCACCATTGTCTGCGCTTATCTCATGAAGAAGTATCGGATTAGCGCTGAAGAGGCCGTCGAACGGGTCAGACATGTGCGCAATCGAATCAATCCAAACAAAGGCTTTTTGCTTCAATTGGCTGTTTATGAAGACATGGAGTATGAGTTGGATCCGACCCATCATTTTTATCGCTTCTTAGCTCTCATTGCTCTCAAAAGGTATTTAATTATTGTTTGTCTTTGAGTCGAATCCGAATTAAACGCTTAATTAATAATTGCATTAATAGACAGGTTTGGACGACTGAGTACTGGGAGGACAGCCGAGTCGGTCGCCTAAACCGTTGGTTCTGTGATCCGATTCGTATGTATTTCGAAAAATTGTCGAAATTTCAAAACAAGAGTTTAATCCATAAGTCGAAGATATACTACAAGTGCTTCGAATGCGAGACAGTTCTGTTCGAAGTGCTTAATATCTTAACTAATATCAACAATAGGGACCAAATTGAAGACACAGTGGTTTGCGATAAGTTGTTCGTTGAACCAATCAAATGGATGTTACCATCGATTTGTGTAAAACGCAAGTCCGACCTCCTCTGCCCTAACTGTTCCATCACTTTAGGCGCATTCAAATGGAAGTCATTTAAGTGCGAATGTCGTCTTCACGACCAACTCGAAGACTCGGCTCTCGCGAAGATTGATAAGTCAGCGGTTGTTAAATATGTCAATTGAATCGATTCGAATCATACATTCGGTTCCAAACATCTCAAAACATAACTTTCTTTCATTGCATTGTTTTTTAATACTATTTCATTATTTAAAGTCAAAAATTGTGATTATTTTTACACTATTTTTGTATTCAATATACAGTACTTATCGCTAGAATTTCGATATTTCGAAAACTCTATTCTAATTGAATACTCGGAATACTTGTGTTTTTGCGTTTAGTATTTTTTTTTAATTAAAATATAAAATTGAAATCATTGTTAATCACAACGACTCAGACCGTACTATAACTTCGAGTTTTAATAATAAATAAAAGAGTTTACAATTATTTGTGCCAGAACAATTTTATTTTGGAAATATGTTTTTAAGCCGAGTTTGTAAGATTTCCCGATCAGCCAAAAATCCCCCTGTTTTTGAAAATTGACATTTATCGAGGGCTAGCATTTGATTTGCGAAAAAATATCCCCTCGACTTTTTGACGGCTGTCGAGGGGGGAGGGGGGAATTTTTGGTTTTTTGACCAAAATCTGTCGCTAAATCCGGTTTAAATCCAGTTAAATTAGGTAAGATTTTATCATAAATATATTGGTTTTTGAGCGTTTTTGAAAAAAATCTCCCCTGACACCCCCTGGATCGGTCGACCTTCTCAATTCCTGGTTTTAAGCTTAACATGTTATTATTTTAAAACTTAATTGCTGTATTCGATAATATAAGATTCAATTTTGCTAAATATCAATTCGTATTAAATCTAATGCTACGAAATTGTAGAATTTTTCTGAAAATTAAGACTTATTTAGCGCATAAACTGATAATTATTGACAAAATTTTATTTGCAATTCAATTAACTTTCAGAAAGAAGTGTTAATAAATACAAAGCACTGGAACTATATCAGACAGTACGGAAATGTATATCAACGGATAATCAATGATACAAATTTGCTAGCACGTAACAATTTTTAAAAATATACAGATGTTTATGTTTATGTTAACAAATTAAGTTATAACTATTCTTTTTCAATACATTGATTTCAATGGTTGATTAAATTCATCGGTTTATTCTTTTAAATGCTTATTGAATTTAAACGACAATATTGTGTTAATTATTATTTACTGCATTATCTGACATACTGTATATTTGCAGCAATTATATGCCATTTTTGGACAAATTGAGACAATCAGAATATATGCAATTGTATCATACAATTTGGATACTTTTCTTTCAAATATAAATTCATTACAATTGTTAAATTATTTAAAAGAAGTAAAAATTACCTATGTAGGTTTTATCCGTCAATGGAGATGTTAAAACATTTTTTAGCTGTAATGTATAAAATATAATTGCAGTTTTTATGGTAAATTGACATGTTAAAAAATGATAAAAATTGACAATAATGATACTTTGCAAACAAAAGATATAAAATTAGTACACTTTAATATTAAATAAAAAACATTTTATGATACAGTTAATTTATATGTAAATCTAGTTATCACAATTTCATTAATAAAAATTGTTATATAAATGAGCCGTAAAATGCTTGTTATTTAGCTCAAAATTTACTCGTTTTATTTTTTGTTGTTTGTAAACTATGTTTTTATTTAATTTTAATTGTTTTTACCGCGTCAATTTGTTATAAAAACTGCAATTATATTTCGGTTTATAATTAACATTACAGCCAGAATTCTCATAAGTTATGAGTCACAACACTTTTATTTGCGGCTAGAACCTACATAGTTTATCTTTACTTCTTTTAAATAATTTAAAAATAGTAATGAATTTTCTTAACGCTGTGAGCAAGAAAAGTATCCTAATTGTAGGTATAATTGCATCCTGATCAGGAACTAAATATAATTGCATGCAAGCACGTATATGTCAAAGATACGGTAGACTAAAATGTGACAAAATGTAAGTTATTTAAACAAAAATGTCCTAGTAACGAACAAAATTTATATAAGCACAAGCAAGTTTAACAGCGTAATCAGATAAATATAAAGTTTTAATTAACAATTTGCTTTTGCAATAGTATTAATTTTTTAAAAATGTAAAACTTACAAAACTTAAGCAGATATTAAAATAAAATTTTAATAGAATCTCAAATGGATTTATTAAATTAATTATTTGCTAGATTTAATTAGTTCATTTGTCGATATACTATAAGAACTGTTTAAATTATGCAATTTATAGAAATTTAATTTTTAAAATTTTAATTTAAAGAACTAATTATGTTTTTTATATTAAAATAACAAAATTTAGCAAGGCAGTTTTATAAGAGATTAGCCAAAAATCCCTTCTAATTTTGAAAATTTGCATTTATTTCTCCCTTTCTAGCATTTGGTCCACGAAAAGTTATTTCTTCGACTTCTTTTACAGTTTTTTGAACAAAATTGGAAATTTTTCCTTTATTAAATGTTGCTAAATTCGTTTTAAATTCAGTTAAATTAGGTAAAATTTTATGATAAATATATGGGGTTTTAACGTTTTTGAAAAAATCTCTCCCCTGTTACCCCCAAGAGTTTTTGGCCTTTTTAAAAATCCCTTTCCTGATCTCCCTTAGATCGGCCGACCTTTTCAATCTCTGATAGAATAGAAATTTGAATAATAACGTTATTATTTTTATAACTTTTTAGAAAAAAATACAATTAAAAGCTAACAAAAATAATTAATTAAAAGGTTGTGCCAAAACCAATTATTCCTTATTATAAAATTTATACATTATTGAATGAAAAATACATCTAAAAAATTTAAATGCAAATTATGTGTTAAAATTTTGTTTAATTAAAAAGTTGTTAAAATGTTTAAAGTCAATGTTAGCAGAGTTTACGTTTATTTTTTAATTATAATTTAATTGACAAAAATAAACTTAAATTTTTAAATCAATTATTAATCAAAATAAAATGCATTAAAAAAATATTATTTTTGTAACTTTGTGTCTAACCACTAATTAAGAAAAAATTGAAAAATAAATCTAAAATGTCAAAAGCACTTTCAATCTGTCAAAAAATAAATCAAAACCCACCCAAACATTTTAACGCATATATTCTTAAGCCTAATTTTGAATTTGAACTTGCGTGAATCCATATGTCAAACTAGTTTAGAGATAAAGCCTTTCAAACTATACTATATATTCATATCTATTCTACTACTAATAAAAAAATATTTAACCGAATATTAACTCACATTCTAGCAACTGTCATGCTGAGGTAATTAAACATAGGGTCAATGTTATTCAACTCTATTTTGATGAGCAGACTTAATTCTAACAAACAGTTGAATACAATGCTCTCAAAAAATATAATAATTTTACATTTATTCTCAACCCTATCCGCAGATTGTTATCAATAGTTTTTAATTGTTTTCTCAAAACAGGGAAAACATTGAATAAACTTTTAAACACATATTAATTCAATTGTAAATTAAATCAAAGTTTCGAAACTTTTCTTAATACTAATTGAAATGTTTAGAAGTGCGCGAAATGTGAGAACCAGTAAATATATATATACAGTATATATATATTCACTAGTTCTCACATTTCGCGCACTTCTAAACTTCATAGTTATACAGTGTTTCTCCAATCTAACTTCTTCATATATTCTTGATTAAATTAAAAATGACAGCTTTTATCAATTTAAATTTTAAGGCAATTATTGGATTTTACAAAGAATTTGCCACATTAACAGTTTTATCAAATTTTACCTGGTTATTTTGTGGCATGATAAAATTTGCTCGGTAAAAACTTTAAACAATACATTTTGTTCATATTAAAATATTTATCAATTTTATTAAGTATTACAAACTTTAAAATGTAATGTTTGTTATGCATATAAGCAGTGTCCTGACATGAAGGGAAAATTGCAATGTGAGTGGGTTTATTACTTAGTCACTAGAAAATTAAGGACATGTTTAAAATATTAAAATAAAATTAACCGGGAAAAATATCTGATCGCAGATTTATATTTGTTTATGTGTTTGAAAAAAATATATAATAAAATTTCTTATTAATAGGATTTATTTTATCTGTTGGTCTTTATCTCTACTGACCCTTTGGGATTTCCTTTCATATCGCGATTTTCCTACCATATAAGTTGAATAACCTTGGCTATTTTTAAACAAATAAATTTTTATAATTATAGTTTTGAGATATTAATGTTAGTTAATATAACTTCAGTCACCAGAAACATTTTAAAAATAAAAACAATATTTTCTTTAACAAATTAAATTAGTTACAATACATAATGTAAGTTAAATTTTGGTTAAAATTTTTCAATAAAAAATTTGTTTTTATTTTAAAATTTTTCTGGTAAATAATATTGACATTTTAAAAATGTTTCTGGTAAATAATATTGACATTTTAAAAATTATAATTAACATTAATATCTTAAAACTATAATTATAAAAATATGTTTGTTTAAAAATAGCCAAGGTTATTCAACTTGTATGCATAACAAACATTGCATTTTTAAATTTGTAATACTGATTAAAATTGATCTTGATTATAATTTTGAAAAACAAAAATACACGTATCTAATTATATTTTAATATAAACAAAATGTATTGTTTGAAATTTTTATAACCCAGGTAGTTTTTACTGAACAGATTTTATTATGCCACAAAATAACCAAATAAAATTTGATAAAACTGCTAGTGTGGCAAATTCTTTGTAAAATTCCATAATTACCTTAAAAGATTTAGATTAATAAAAGTTAAAAATTTTAATTTAATCTGGAAATATATGAAGAAGTTAGATTAGAGAATTACTGTATACTATATATATAAAGTTATAAAATATATAAACACAAAATATAACTTTAATTTAGTGTAAATTTAAACGCGAAGTAAGTTAGCTCTTGCACTGGTAGTTGATAGTGAAAATAGAACTTAAATATTTGCACTGAATTCAGTGCTCCAATGGTTTGCTAAACGACTAGTGAGACGGGAAAAGGGGCGGAAAGTTAGCGAAAAGTTTTTCATAGAGAGAGTGACGGCCGGAGGGCTTACTATCGAATGGCGCGTTTGCATCACTTCTAACATTAGTACCAAAACTATCGCCGCTTTTCAAACAATATTCAATTATTTAGTTCCACTGAAAACTGTTGGTTTAGCTCAAATGTGTCTGTTTTTCAGTGCTATACTGTTTGTCCTAAAAACAGAATTTTTGTTTTAATGCTATTTTTACCGCAAAAACAATAATAATAAGTAAATAAAAGTTTACTTTTCAAGAGATGTTGTTATCGGCAAAATTTTTTTGTTTAAGTTTAAGTTTTATACAACTTAACTGATTTGAAGAATAATTGTTTTTTATATTAAGAAGTTGTCTATCAGTTAAAAAAGTTTTTAAACTTTTGTTTGAAAATGCATTTCAGTTATCATTTTTGCTGCTATTTATTATCGATTCTAATTATAAACTTTTGTTTAGTTTCCAATAATTCAATCAATTGTTTTCATTCAACAAATTCTTCGCAACCATTGACTCAAACATTTGACAAATTAATTGACGAAAAGAATTTCGACAATATTTTGCATACATTTAATCGACGTTTTGAGACAATTAACAGCTGTTATAGTAATCAATTATTTAATGACTCTTATTGCCTGGTGAGTTTTTAAATCATTATGTCACAATTATTATTATTAATTGTTAAATAATAATTAGAATTAAAAACCATATTTTATAACTTAAAGTATTGAGAAAAAGAGGTTGTTTAATGATAAAAAAAATTAAATTTGATTTAAAAAAGTTTTAATTAACTAAAACTTTCAGGAATTCTCTTTTAGATAAAAGTTTAAAAAGTAGTTCAAAAAAGTTTTTAAAACATGTGTTGAATGCAATTATTGCAAAATATAATATCATATCAAATCTTAATCTCAAGATATAATATATAAATTAATAATTTAATTAATTAAAACTTTTAGTGTTTAACAAATAAGACGGAAATCAGAAGAATATCGAGCATTAAGTCCCGAAATAATAGTTTCGAAATCAGTTTCGATAGACTGAGTGTCGTATTGCTAACACATGTCATTCAGAGCAACATTGGATTCGTGTGCAAAACCACCGCAAGTGAGGCTCAATTTCGTATTTAATTTACGATTTCATTCATTAAAGTTACAAATTTAATAATTTAATAATTTTTTTAATTTTTTTAATTTTTATTTATTTTTGACTTTTGATCCAGAACCAAATCAAAATGTTTTGCCAAAACATTGTATCACTTCATATGACAATTATGTCTCCGAATTGACTCAATTGATTAATTTGGATAAAGACTTCAATGAAAGCCATGTGTTTGAAGCGATCGACCCATTTATGAGGCAAACACTGCTATACTATGCGACTAATAATACGGATCAGGTCTGCAAATGAATTGCTATTTAATCTCATTTTATATATATTTACTTTTTTACTATTTTATTACCACTTTTTTGCTAGTTACTTTTTTATGTACTTTCTATTTATTTTTTTACTCACTTTTTATTTAATTGATTTGATCCAAAGATTTTTTGAACTAAAACTTTTTTTGCAGACAATAATTGTGAGCAAGTGCACAATACTAAAAAAATGTTTCAATTGAAAACTTGACCTAAACTTTGATTTTTAGACTTAAAAGTTTATTTATTTGCTCAAAATGTATGCAAAAAAAGTCAATGAATCGCATGAACGCAATGTTTAATGTTTTCCGGTTTTTGCGAATTCATGTTTTTTTCGAGATTTAATTAATTAATTTGTATAAAATCTATCATCACTTCTTGGTTTTGATAAAAAAAAAGTATTTTTTTGTGTATTTCTATTAACTTAATTATTTATTTATTGGGTCATTAAAAACGTACTTCAATTACAAACAAAACAAAATAAAAAACAATTAATTATACGAATGATTACAAAGTTTACAAACTTTTATAAATTAATATATTTTTCAAATAAATTGATTTTAACGATAAGATAACAAAAGAATAAATAAATAACAAAACAAAACAAAATTAATCAAACATTAAAGATAACATTATTTAGATTAAAATTAAAACATTAGTAAGTTATGTAAAAACGACTTTTTATGATCTATTTCGACCGAATTTGATCTAATTATCAAGTCTAGTCATCTAAATATTCTCGAGGTTATTTTTTACTACTGTATGTTAAAACACTAAAACATCTGGGCGAGGTTAAATGATATTTTTCTAGCGTTAAATTATCTTTTATTTGTTTTCACTTTTATATTTTAAAAAAATTGAAATCTAAAAAAAGAATATTAGTATAAAAAACAATTTCAATTTTAAGACTACGTATTATTAAGTTTATTACTCTTAGAATTAGAATAAATTTTTTATGCGAACATCAAAAGAGAGTGAAAAACAGTTTGCGGTCTAAAAAGTTTTGAAACACTTCGTTACGTTTAAACACTAAATCCAATATAAATTTTAAATGAGTTTTGAATTTTATAGACAAACAAATTTAGAATTTTAATGACATTAAATGATAATTTTGTTCTAATAAGTAGTTTAATACATATTTTCAATTAGAGTTGAGGTCAATGTTATAAAATTGAATAAAATTTGAATTTTTAAGTCATCATCAGTTCATAAATTGAATAAAATTAAGAATTCAATAAAACGTTTTCACTATCCAGTGATTTATTTTTCAAAAAACAAAAATCAATTACCAATTAAGTCGTCTGTATATAGATTTGAGATAAATAAATTGGAGTAATTTTGAAGTCAAGGTAACAAAAAATAAAAATTTGAATTATTTTGTATTTTTATAGTTTATGATTACCTTTAAAATAAAGTTAGTTTTCCTTATTATCGCAGTTGTTATCACTAAAAATCTGTTCATATTTTGCTGTAGTTTTAATGTCAAATCAAAAGCTAAGATATGACACAATTATCATTAATATGTGTTTAAAATTCTTGTAATGAATTTTCTAAAAATTATGATAATTAACTCAATTATTATATTAATAACTATTAACTTTAATTCATTCTACTGTTGAAACACTTGTCAGAATTATTTAGAAACTATTCTGCTTTAAACTTATTATATATTTTAATAGTTGTTTTAATCTAATATTATTTAAAATTTAAATAACAATTATTCATCAAATTGTTGCGAAATAACTATAGTATTCGAAATACAATACGAATATTTCAAAAGGATTATAAATATTGAGGTTCTCACACTATATCTTACTTCTCCTATAAAATATAATTATTGCGAATTGCGATCAAAATTAGTAATAATTTTTAAAAATCTAATAATAATTATCGATATTTAAAAAAATTTATTCATTATAGCAATTGAATCGCTTAAAGGTCTGAACGAAAGTTTGCACTACTTTCACACCTCCTCTGGAAATGTCTGTGAATTTAATATTATTTTTAAGATTACAGATCAATGAACACTATATTTGAGTTAGTCTTATAGCTCTCTCCCTCCCCTGCTCTCTCTCTCTCCCCTCCCCTGCTTTCTCTCTCTTTTGCTCTCTCTCTCTCCTGCTCTCCCTCTCTCCCTCTCTCACCCTTTCCTCTCCCTACTCCTCGAAATTCAATTATGTATTTTACTTTAACCCAATTTTAAGTTCTTTAATGTCGACTGAATGTGACATTTCTATAGAAATAAATACAATAATCAATAACTTAATGAACAATACCTTCAGATTATTATAATTGTTTAAATTTTAGCAAAACTAATCATTGGTTTACAATAACCGGTACTCTATTATCAATATAATTAATAATAATAATCAATAGATAGACAGTAAGTGGCCATCAATTTACTAATTACAAGGTTTTGTCTCAAAGCTAAGCAACACTAAGAAAATCGTGATTTTTATAAGAATCAAAATATTTTGTTTAATGTTTTTTAATTTTTAAAATCACAACTAAATATAAAAATTATAAAAAAATTAGATAAAATCATCAATGAATTGAATAAAGCAAAAATTAAAAATATTTTCATCAAAAATAGATATTACTGCATTTGATATTATTGATTGATATTTTTGAAAATATATTTTTGTAATTAATTTTTGTGTTTTTTAATTTACTTATTATTTTGCAAATAAATAATTAAAGTAAGATAAGAGAAAGTTTGAGTGAAAAACAAAAATATTTACATGAATTTCATGATTCAAATCAAAGAATTTGTTTCTAAAAATTTCTGATTAAAATATTTTTATGCTTTTGCAAAACCACGAAAATTATTGTTCACGACATGACAACACAAGATTTAACAATCATTTATTAGTTATTTCAAAATTCTAGTTTAATACTATAAACATTAGAAAAGAAAATCAAAGAATATATTTTTAAACCAGCATAAATTAAACCAAAATCAAACAATTTAATGAATATTTACATGACACATTTTTAATAGAGTTTCGAACAGTTTTTAAATCAAGTGAAAGTGAATAAATGAAAATTTATTCAAATTTGATGTTTATAATTTTTAAGGAGGTTTACTTATTTTAATTATAAATTCATAACTAAGGTAAAATTAATTAGACAATAAATAATTATTTATTTAAATATGTTAAATTTCGATAAAAAATGATTGTAAATAACGCTTAATATATTAGACCTTTGTTTTGTTGAGTCATTGAAAAACTAGTTTGAGACAATTTAAAGAATTTTGAAAATAATTCGAATAGGGGTTGAAGGCTAAAATTTGAAAGGGTAAAAAACTACTGTACATAATGCTTAATATATGCTTTTATGAAAGACAAGTATTAATTGTAATTTATTCAATGAATTTTGGAATTTTTTCTTTTCTAAAAATAAATACAGAAACTTATAAACAGATTATTACAGGTTTTGCTACGAAATATAACAAAGATTGTGTAATTTTGCTATCAAGAATTTGCACTTAAGTAATAGATAGCATCTTAAACAAATTATTTTTTGTTTTTGTTCCTTACATTGTAAATTTTAAAACAACAAGATAATTATTTAATGCATTTAATGGCTTTTAAATTAAAGTTTTGTAATCCTTCATCCATCACTTGCTAATTATATCTTGGCAATTGAATATCCAGGAAAAAATTAGAAATACTTAATTTTTATGAGTTTTATCAATTTACTACATAATAAATTATGCCGGATAACTTTTGTTAAATTAAATGAAAAACAAAAGATCCACCTGGGATCTGTCAGCGCAAGTAATTTATTACATTTAAAATCGTATTTAAAAACTTTGACTACATTTACAAACATTTGCTAAGATTTACATTGAATTAAGCATTTGATTGCAAAATATTAGAATTTATTCATTTGCACAAAATCGTACGATACTTGTTATTAATTGCCCTGGATGAACATATGGTTTTAGTTTTTATAATTTTTTGATTAATTTAAAATTAAGATTCATGAATTCTTAATGAATTTGTAAATGAAAGTCAAGAATCAAATTGAATAAATCAAATGCTCGACCAAATGTCTGGCCTAAGTCTAAGAGAAAAATTAGAGTTAAAACTTGTATCACTCCTACGATGTGATGCGAATTATTTAAACATTACTTATAGATTGAATAATAGTTTATAATTAAAAAGTTCAACAATTCTCTTGAGGGGAACTCCTAAGCAATGGAATGCATAGGAATTATGTAATTCTTAAAATCAAATACATATATAAATACTTGACTAGTATTAGAAAACGAAATTTTAATGAACTTCTTTGTTGGGTCTGATGTCAAATTTAATATCGAAAGGGTTTAAATAATTTTTAAATAGCAATTAGACGCAAAACTTTTTCAAAGTTACTTAATATTTCAACGGACGTGCATTATAGCACTTTTTTCTTATCTTCAAATTTCAATTCGTGATTAATTTTTGAAAAATATTTTTTAATTTTGCATCAAATCCTTGAGAATATTCTCATTAGTATTCACTCACTATAACGACATTAGCGTTTGAATTGAATTTAGATTAAACTTAATTTCATAGTTAAGTTAACTTTAGAATAAATAATCAATTTTTTGTTAATCCGTTGTATATACATAAGAAATAAAACAGAAGCAAAATATTTGTATTTATTTTTTACGAAATAACCTTTATTTGCAAATGTATTTGCATTGACCAGGAAATCACGAGTGGGTACACAATCTTAACATTTTTATGGTTTATATGATTTTTAAAAATTTCCGCTTTTTTAAACTAATTATATTTTCAAAAATTTATTTTTTAAATCTTTTTTTTTGAAACACTTATAAACTAAAAGATAATCAAATTTTTTGATCGACTTTTATGTCCTTTTAATATTTATATGTAATTAATCTTATATTTTGAATAAAATTAGGGCCGAATTCAAGGCCCTCTTAACAGATGTTGTTTTAACATTGAATTTCGAAATATTGTTTCTTCAATCACTTAAAATACAATAAACACTGTTTTCGTTATTTAATTTGTATTTAATTCTTTAAATCAATTGAAAAAACAATTGAAATCATAAGTTCAAAATCATGCAAATGTTCAAGTGAATGTCAATCAAAAATTTCAAAACGTTTTATTGCCGCTAATTGTCACGAATTATTGGTTTATAAGTTGAGAAGAATTTGTGTTTATTTTATTTGAATTTGTAATTCAAATAATTTATTTAATTAATTATATTTTAATTACTTTTTAATTTTATTCTAGTAATTGATAACAAAATAATTGATTTATAATCAAATAGATTGTGACACAAATGATAGGTTTTTGATCCAACCTAACCCGATTTAATTAAATTTAAATTGAATAGTACATTTTTTACTGACTTTATAAATGTTTTATTATGTTTGAAATTAGTTTATTAATTAAACTATGCAAACATATACTAGTACGTTTTTAATTTTAACGATTATATTGTAGACATGAATCGCCGGGGAGCCATTTTGTAGACATGAATCGGTAGTCAAACATAAACTTTATTCACATTTATAATAATTTTAACTTGTTACATTTAAGACATTGTGTGCACACATACTGTACATAATGATAACGGACTACTCAATAGTAGTTATAATTACAATTCAATTTATAGTTTAGACATTACATTGCATAAGAATTCTAGTTGCTCAAAGTATAAACATTAACAGGAAACATTAAAATACTTAACATAAATAGCATTATTATTCATAAATAAAATATGCAAAACAAATCAATGTCTACAATATTTTACTTTTACAATATGTTTTGAATAAAGTTAAGATATATTTTACTTTATGCATCAATTATTATTTTATTTTAAATATCTTGTTTGAATTATTTATCACTAATCACTACATCAGTGATCAGTAATTTGTTTAAAATGTTTAAAACGCATTCGAAAAAAAAGAAAGAAAAGTTTGGCTTAACTTCAAATTATTGTTTGAATTTTAGTTGTATTGTATGAGAGCGACAAACATTTTGTTTAAATTTTATCAAATGACAAATTAGTTAGTTTTCCCCTTTATGTCCGGATAACCGGTAATTACTTTCAGAAACTATTACAAAAATGTATGTTCTGTCGCTTCAAATTTAAAGTCAAATACAATTAAGGTTTAGATCATTATTTTGATTTGGGTTTTGTAATCATAACTTTTATGGCTCTCTATAATAAACTACTCACATGATAAGTAATACAGTACTTAATACATTGTCTGGCTAAAATGTATGGATTATACTGTACATGTACCGTATCCTTCTCATCAAAAATAATTAACTGTTTAATGTTTATAAAATCTTTTTGGTTTTCAAATTGTTATCATTTAGATTTTGCTCTTTTACAGTTAAAAGTAATTTATATATAAATGGTATCAACTCGTTACTTTTTATTAGCTTTTTTCTAATTTTATTAAATAATTTATTTTATTTCTCAAACAGTTAAAAAGAGATTTACGTGAAATTTAAAACCTAACAAGTTTTAATTAATGAGATTTAAAAATTTGAAAAGCTTATAGAAAAAGCACTTAACATTAACTTAATAAAGCTTAAATTTTAAATTATTAATGTACTCATATTTGCCATTCAGTTGATAAAATTTGTAAACATGTTAAATAGAAAATAATTTTGCTTAAAATAGTTATATCAAATTTTCTTGTTGGAAATTTTGTTTAAATTTTTCAATTAATATTGTATAAATAACTTACTAAGAATGTACTTGTTCTATTGTGTATTTACCCAATTGTAATTTTAAAAATAGATAAAATTTTATTTTATTTTTTGATCTAAAGTTGGTTTTGCTTTTTTGTTTCATTTAATTGCATTAAGTGTTTATCAGTTTACACAATAAATTTTTTCCTACAAACACGACATGAATTTTAACTCTTTTTTCAAAAAATTCTATAATTTTGTAAAGAATACAAATCGAAAGTTATATAAATTGCCTTAAATTTAAATATTTTATCGCTTTATTTAAGAGATAATATCTTAATTTGTTTTTGACTTTTGTTTGCATTACCAGTGCTTCTCATCTGAAGACATAGTGAATGAATTTGCGAGTTATGGGGAATTACATGATTCTGACCATGAATTGCGTCGATTGGATAATAGCAAACATTTGCAAAACATTGAATTATTGTCGCAATTAATTGTTAGAAAACTAATAAATGGTTAGTCTTTAGAATTATGTTTTTATTTAATATTCATATGTCTTATAAATTAAATTAAATTTTTTCAATTCTAAAAACTAAAAAAAATTAATATTCTTAACAAGTTTACAGATTTTATAATTTGATCTTTTTCAATAAAGAGCAAGTACAAAACTACCGGTATATGAGTTATGAATTTTATTTTTAATAAATATCAAATAAGTTAGATTTTTATATTTACAGCATTTATAAGTTTTCAAGCAATTTAATCAATTCTCATGGAATGGTTGCTGTATATAGAGTCAGATTTACGATATATTTTAGTTTTTGGATTTGTTATAAATTTTTATGTTATATTTGGTGAGTTATGGCAAGATTAGTTTTTTCATAAAAGCTATTTTAGCTTGACCAACAATAAATTCAAATAAACAAACCAATAACAAAGAGAAATTGAAATTTATTATCAAATTAAAATAGTATCTTGATATATTACAATAATATTTTTGTCCAGATTTTGCTTAAATTTATAATTTTGCTGAATATATATATATTTTTAAAAATTGTATCAATTGATATGTGTTTAAAATTTATTTTATTCATTTTTAATTATAGCATTTAACTTTTGTTTTAAATTATGGATTGAGCAAGGGAGATTCTCTGAGCAGAAGAATTAGAGTTTTTCACTGGTATTCGGTCAACAAAACGATATACCCCTAATGTTTTGCCAGCCGCTCATGTCAAAATTTTTTACACCAAATTTGTAGATTTTTTTCCAATGAGACTAAATTTAGTATAGATTAAATTAAATTACATAAATTTACTATAAATTCAGTCAAATTGTAAACATAGCCGCAGTTTAAGCATTATTAGAAAAATAACCCTGATTCTGCCTGGATCGCTTAACTTTCTCAAACCATGGTTTAGATTAATTTTAACTTAATAATAATAATATCTGTTTTGTAATTTTAAATATATTATAATATAATTATATTTCAGTGCAAATAATTAAAATAATTTTAATTAATAGGATTCTGCATAAATTTTGCTGAAACTGATTATTTGAATTCATTATTCACACAATACGGCACTGGAAGTGGAGATAAGATCGGAGAAGAAGGTATAAGTCATTAATTTTGTTAATTGTAATTCATAGTTTGTACTTAAGAAAGTCCAGTTGCAAATATCAATAGACTGACTCGGTACAATTAACTTTTTAATGAGAAACTTAAACATTTAATAAGTTCTATTAAAAAGTCTTACACTTCGACCCATTTGACGCAAAGTATTAAATGTATTGAATTGCGGAAAGAGGTCAGAAACCGGGCTTTCATTAAATTGCTTTTATTTGATTACATAATATTATTTTCTCACATAAATCGTCTCAAGACTTAGACTGAGTTTTAGCTTAGGTTTAGAATAAAGACTGTTTGTGTCATTAACTTTGAAATTTAATTCAAAAGTCCAACAAAAAACGCTTTAAACTATAGCCACAAATTAATTGCACAATAAATAAGATTATATGTTATTAAAAGTCAACAATCTTATCAAATGTTAGCTGAATTATAATTGTCTAAAGTTGTCGACTTTGTTCAATAATTAAGTTTATTTACATAAAACTATTAATACTTTAATTATAGGTTTTGAAAGACTATTACGCGATTTGAGTGTTGGAAATGCAAACAATTTAGATGAAGAGCATAACCACAATGAAGATCATGACCACAATGACGAAGATCATGACCACAACCAGCACAATCACGACCATCACAACCATCATCGAAGATCTGTTCCTAATTCTCATAACAATACGAGTGATTCGAAAGGCGTTTGTCTGAACGACGGCTTCTATTTGAAGAACTTCGCAAACGAGGGATTCTTTTCGGCAAAACAATTAAAAAATTTGTGTCCCGTTCTGTTGCACCAAATTGTAAGTCGTGTTTGCAGTTATGGCGCCGACTATCACGAGCACCGGCACCACAACCACGACAATGAATCGGTGCCACAGAAGGAAAAGTCGACATCGAAGCTGACAAACGCTGAACGTATGTTAATCAATATGTTAATTGGATCAGATTATCAGATTAATTACAGACTATTTTTATTTGAAATTTAAATACAGTTTACGGCTATTCTTCTTTGGCTGTTCTCATAATAAGTTTGACCGCAATTTTGGGAATTTTTATTCTGCCGGTGCTTTCAAAGCATTCATACAATTACGTAATGGTTTGCTTTATTGGTCTGGCATTTGGAACTTTGGCCGGGGATGCACTTCTTCATCTCATACCTCACTCATTGGGCATTCATTCTCACGACGAGTCAGCCGGTGCTGAACCGACACACAGTCACCACAAACACAGCGAACAAAAGTCTCGAATTCCGGACTATCTTTGGTATCAGTTATGTGTTTTGGGTTCAATATATGCGTTGTTTTTGTTTGAAGTCATAATTAGTGCAATTTATTCGGAAGACGAGGTTTGCTATTGTTTTCTCAATATTTTAATATTTATAAAATTAAAAATAAATTAAATAAATTAGTCGGAAGACCACCCTGGGCACGGGCACAGTCACTCACAAAAGCCTGACTTTAACCGAAACATTACTCCATTACCAGCGGTTCAAACCAGTGATTCTCCCATTTATTTGGTATTACTTAGAATAATATATATAATTAAACCAATTTCTAACTGTATATATATATCTCTACTAAATCCACTCCTTGGCCACCGCTCAGACATCATATTCGAACGCAAATCTCGACACAAACTCTGTCGGAACCGTCAAATCAACTGAGAATTTGACTTTAGATAAGCTGAAAGAACATCCGGTTATACTAAAAGGCAATTCAATGGTTTGGGGTTTGACACCACTAGCGATGATGATCACTATCGGCGATGCAATACATAATTTTGGCGATGGTTTGGCTATTGGAGTAGCTTTTAGTAGTGGTTTTGCGAGGTATTGATGAAAATATATTTTTATTATATACCCAATTAATACGATTATATTCTTTAGCGGAATATCAACCTCTTTAGCCGTTTTATTCCATGAGATTCCTCACGAATTGGGTATAAATTGGAATAAATAAATTATTTTCAATTATATTATTAATTTTTGTAATTTAAAGGCGATTTTGCTGTACTCTTATCAACGGGATTGAGTGTTAAAAAAGCGGCAATTATTAACTTCATGTCCGCACTGACCGCTTTTATTGGTCTTTATATCGGTATTGTGTTGGGCGCTGACCAGCGCTCTCAACAGTGGATATTAGCGATTTGTGCCGGAATTTTCCTCTATGTAGCCATGACTGACATGGTTTGTAAATTTAGAAACTATTTTTGTTTATAAAACTAATTTATTTTTTTTAATCAAAATTATTAAACAGTTACCGGAATTAAAACAAAAATCCAAAACAAATCATCCAATTCTGTCGATAGTTTTGAAAAATTTTGGAGTTTTATTAGGCATCGGATGTATGGCTTTAATTGCTATTTTTGAAGACAAACTGGTTTTCTATTGAACAAATTAGACGCTTTTTCAACTAGATCAATAAATTATAAAATATTTTACTTTTTCATTTATTAAAATAATTGTTAATTTTTCAAAAGTAATGTTCATTTGTTTAAAAATTTATTAATAAAACAAATCATTCATTTAATTCGACAATAATTGCGAAAAATGTTTTAAAATAAATATTTATTGAAATTATTATTTAAACATGTGTCAACTGAACAGACAAATTTCAATTTCATTAATTTGCATTAATTTCAATTGTTTTAAAATTTATATGTATTATAATATTACATTTTAAAGGTTGTTGTTGTTATCTTGTTTAAGTTCTAGTTATTTTGCAAACAAGTCTATAATTTTAATTGTGTTCCTAATCGAAGTTGTTGCTTGTCTAAAAATAATAATATAAAATACTACCTAGCATAGTACGAAACGAGCTATTGCTGAAGAAGGTTGTCCTGTCAATGGCACCAAAACGTATATATACGTCGAATACACTGTAAAGGTGGTCATTGATAACTAAGGCTGTGAGAAAAGACTTTTGTAATCATGGTACTTTCCTAGAAAATGGTTAAAAATTTGTGGTTAATTTTTAACAGAATATAGTAATGTTGAATACAATAATATCAAATATATTATAGTATCGAATATAATAATTTTGAATATAGTATACATCAGAGATCGAGAAAGGTTTTGAAATTTTGGATTTATCCCCCCCTCGATATTTTTTTTGTTTTTTCCACCAAAATTAGAAAATTTTCCTTAAATTGGTGCTAAATACGGTTTAAATCCAGTTAAATTAGCTAAAATTTCATCATAAATATATAAACTTTTTAAGCGTTTTTGGAAAAATTCCTCCCATGATCTTCCCTGGATTGGCCGACCTTCTCGATCTGTGGTATACAATGTATACTATACATTACTATATTTAACATTACAATTTTTTGAGATTACCATATTCGATATTAGTATATTTGATATTATTTTATTTTGCATTACCATATTTGTCTAGAAGAGTACTATAACTACAAAAAAAGCCCTTTTCCCAACCTTACTGATAACTAGGCATGCGAAAAGACGGTTTTTGTAGTGATGGTACCTTACGATACGCACGGTTTAATAATTATAGCTGACTTAATAAGAAGTTAAACGCAAGTTAAACATAAATGCAACTGTCAAAATTAATTAATTTGAAATTAGTAAAATCAAACCAAATAATGTAAAGAATTAAAAATTATCTTGTTAATTTTATATAATTTAAATAAATTTTTAAAAATTTTATAATATTTAACAAAATCTTACAAATAATTGAGCATTCAGACTAAACTTCCCAGACTGGCAAAGGCTTTTTTTTCTTAAGTAGAAGTAATCGAGAAGTTATTTACTAATTAGCAAAATCAAAGTTTAGTTATATTTTAATTAAATATTTATTTGAAAAATTTTAATTTATAAACATTTTACCAAAGTTTTTTCTCTTGGGTTTTAACAAGTTTTTTATTTTAAAATTATTTGATGATATAAAAGTTAAATTATATTTTAATATTTTTGATTTTACTTTTTTCCAATTTAAAATTTTTAATTTAGTATTTTTAATTTTAATTATTTTATTTTATTATTTAATGTTTTATTTATTGTTTAGCTTTAATTTTAATATATTATACTAAAACAAATTTAGTATTTGGTTTACTATTTTAAATTTTAGTATTATTGAATTTACTATTATTAACTGCAATTTTCTTTGTCTTTAAATTTTTAATTTCACTAATTCTGCGTAAAACTGCTTAAAATCCGATTAAATTGTCAGCTTGCAATAATTAAATGTCTTAAATTCCATGTCTTAAAATATTTTCTGCAATTAATTTTACTAATTTTAAAAATATTGAAAAATTATAGTTTTAAAAATATTTTGATTTAAGCAAGCAAATTGCATCAGTTTTATGTTTCAAGCACAATGTCTAATTCTCTCATTACTATCTTGATAATTTTAATATTTAAATTACAATTTTGCCACAATATTTTTAAAATAAAACTCAAAATGTAGAATGTTGCAATTAAAAAATATCAATTTTTAATTAAAACCAAATTATAAAAAAGAAATGCAAAAATAAGGTCTATTTTTGTGAAATGCAAAATAATTATCATAATTAAATAAGTTAGTTTTGAAAATTATATTTGAATACAGATCGATATGTAGTGCCCTTTGGCAAACATTTATTTAAATAATTTATTAACTAATTTAATAAATAAAATTATATTAGCGTTAAAATGTCAATATAAGTTAACTCCACTAATATTGTATTGTTAGTCTTATCACTGTAACAAAACATGCGATAATTTAAATGTTACAAGTTGAAAGTTTGTGATAAAAGTTGGCTAATGTAAATAGCTTTGAAAGTCATAGACCTACTCCAGTGACTCAAAAATGAATTGATTTGAATTTTAGTGAATCGATTCGTAGTTGTTATGCCTGAGTCGCATAGAAACCACAAAAATAGATTTTCTAATTATAATTGACCGAAGAGTCAAACCAGATATGCAGTACTTAATTGACAAACTGTTAGAGATCTGACACAAAAAAATTATATATAATAAATACAATCATTTCATACACTGAATATCACTTGAGTTTATCTCTTTCGTGATCTCAATACAACTGATATAATGAAGTCTTTTGAAGAAATTTTGTTCAAAGTATTAAACATATATCTAATATATACTTAAACATTCAATTCATCTAAAAAAGCTAATAATATATTTATATATTTTAATAAATTGTTTTTATAAATAAGTACATAAACGTCAAAAAAAAAATTTTTTAAATATTATATACAATTTTAATATAATAATAATAATTTTGTAAAATAATCTGACAATATTATCTTTTAAAAATATTTTTTAAAACGATTATTAATGTGTTATTAACGATTATTATTATTAAAAAGTAAAAAACATAATCAGTATTTTTGTATTTAAAATTAAATGCATAGAATTATTATTAAAACTACAAAACATGCAATCTATATTTTTAAAATTAAAAAATGTTTGATCTATTACTTTTTTTTATTTTACCTAAAATATTTGTTAAAATTAAAAAGTAAAGTTAACCTAATTTATTTTTGATGTATTAAATAAAATATTTGAGAAATTTTAAACTTGCAAATTTAATTAATATTTGCTACATTTATACATTTAGTCTTATAAAATTATTTTACAGTAAATAATCAATAATAGATTATAGCTACAAAGAATTTTAACAAATGTGAATAAGGTTTCAGAAAATTAACAAAAGAGGAAATCAAGGTAGGGGTTTTTAAAATGCTTAAAATATCTTTAAAATCACTCAATTATTATGCAATTTAATTTGATGTAACTAGATTTAAACAGAATTTATCCTTAATTTAGGAAAAAATTAAGAAGGATAAATGCCCTTAAAAAGAAAAGAAGGAGAATTTTTGCCTGATCCTCCCTTCCTTCTAAATCCCAGGATTTAACTAATATTTAATTACTTATGTATTATCTTATCATTAAACTTCATGTTTCAATTTATATTTCCATAATTTCAAAAACTTCTATCTTTTTAACAACAAATAAATGTTATTAAAATAACGGAATAACTTATTATATTCAAACGGAATAAAAATAGTAATTAAAAAATACCTAAGCTTAAAAAAATTTTGAATTGTTTTCAAAATATGTAATTACCATTTTATTATTTTAATTAAATTCACAATTTTTAGTGTGTATGTTAATTTAATGTACACGTACAATTATTTGCAAATTATATTTTATTTAAATTAACTACAATTTACTAAATAATACAAAATAGAAATACTAAGCTTTTGGCTAAAACAAGAAAATTTTCTTTTAATGTTAAAATAATTAAAATCAGTTTTTATATGTACTTGTTTTATTAGAATTAAAATGTCAGAATATTTAATAGAGATTGAATAGGGGTTTTTTAAACAATAACTGATAGCTGAGATGTGCAAGGGAGATTAATCTAAAATCCGTATATGTAAAAAAGCAAAAAAAAAACTTATTTACATTTAAATAATTTTACAAATTTGCTTTAATATTTATATCAGATATTAATATAAGTGCAGTATTATACCTTGTTTAAATTATTTTTAACCAAAAAATTATTGTTTAAATTTTATTTCAGAAAAAATTGTAGTTGATCTTTTTTAGTATTTAGACATAATTTGCATGTTTATTTTTACACCCATATTTACTAAGCTTGCACATATTTAGAAAAAAATACTTAAACTAAATGAGTGATTATACTGTACTAACATAATTTTGTTAAACACTTATGAATTATTCAGTATGTATTGTAAAACATTAAGGAATAGATTTTTTGCATTCGATGCAAAATAAAAAAAAAAAAAAGATTAAATGTTTTAGAAAATGTAGGAAAACTGATATTAATATAATATTATAATAGTCGATATAACCTTGAAATGCAAACAAATGCCAAATAAGATGCTAAAACAAGCGCTGTTTAAGCAATAACTTATAATTCTTTGTAAATGTTTTTGTAATAAATATTGAAAAAATAAATTTTTTTTAACACAATAATATTTTATTCATAATTTATTTGTATTTTTAAATGTTTGTTATTTTACTGAAAATAAACATGTTAGATAATTCTTATGTTATTTATAAAAATATTAAGCAGTACGTCTCAAATTTAAAATTTTATTGTAATTTTACAAATTTGAAAGCATTGGTAGATATATTTATTTTAATTTACTTCTAGCATAATTTTTATATTTTGCACAAAAATAAACTGATTAAGGTTATTAAAATTAGAATAAATAAACATTTTAGAATAGATAAAATGCAACAATTGTTTAAACCTCAGAAGAGTACAAGTAAGAGTAAAATAAGAAACAGTTTATTTAAATTTAAGTTAAAATTAGACTAATTTAATAAAACTAAATTTGGCATTAATAAAATAAACTTAATCAGAAATTATCTGCTAAACTTAAAAAAATTCTATTTTTCAGTTAAACTCAGGAAGTATTTTAACTAAATTCATCTTGCCTAAAACTAAACAAAATATTAATATATACATTGAAAACAATTATTTACTTATTAATAAATTATTATACTGTACTTGAAGCATAAACTTAAATGGTGAAACTATAAGTGGTATAATGGAAAACTAGAATTGAGAATATTTTTATCTTTAATTTAATCAAAATAAAAAAAATTGCACACTTGCCCCATAACCCACTTAATTGTTATAATGAAGATTAAATTTATTACCAACTAGAGAATTAATTAAAATAATCATTAACTCAGTAAATCACATGTAGCATTCTGTTTTATTCATTTCTAAAAATGATTAATTCCTTAGAAATAATCTAGAACAAGATTATCGAAATAGTAATAAAAAGAACAATATAGTTTTCAGTTAACTTTTAAAACATGCAATTGTTTAATTAATTAATCAAGCGACAAATAATTTATTTTTATGCATTTTTTATGAGGCCGTTAAATATCTAAAAAATCACCTGTGATTCGATGCTATTGTATTACATTTCATGAATTAATTGATCCAAAAACTAACTTATAAAACAAATATAGATATTTGACCTGAATTTACGGCTTTAATAAAAATCAAAACAAACTTTGAAAAAAACGAAGTAATCGAAGAATTTAAGGAAAAAAATGCTATTAAAACAATTGAAGCATAAAAAGGCAATCACGAGATGAGTACAATATTATTGAGTGGAGACTACGGCAGATATAATCAGAGTTATAGTTCATCTCCAGATATAAAAACTCAAAACACAATAGAGATATACAGATATATGCAGTACTGTTATAGAGTATGTGAAGTGTTGTTGTTGTTTAGGCCGTAACTAGAATTACCTGAATTTTTAATAGCGAAGTGGGAGTGGAATACCTCTATAATTGAAAAACTAAAAAATAAGTCATTGAATGGATAGTTTAAAAAAGGTATTGCAATCGCTGTTATGTTTGGGAAAGTTTCTGTTCTCATAGTGTTGTGCAGTGTTTGGGTTATATAGAGTTCGAGACTCGGAGTGAGCTCTCATACTCTCATACTCTTCTCACGCATTCGACTCAATTGAGAATTGAGTTGAGAAACAGTAATACAGTTTCGCGTTTGCATTGACTCCTGACTGACTGCAAGCGGTTGTGAGACAACTCTCTGTGAAAATCCAAATGTAAACAACAAATCGCTTAATGTCTTCGAAACTATTGATTGACCCATAGTTTCCCCAATCTTTGCCAATACTAGCGATAAGTTTATTGTTTTTCTTCGCTTTTTGTCCGATCTTTTGCTTAAACGACTAAAATATGTGAAAATTAGTTTTGATTTAAATCTTATATTATATATAAATCAATAAATATCTTATTTTAATCTATTTTTTAATTATTTGTTTTTAATTTTTTCTTTATTCTCTAAAAGTGTTTTTCTCCCATTAATTGTCTTTTTGTTTTGTTTTGTTTTTTGTTTTATTTTTCTGTTTAAACAATTCATTTGCAAAACAAATACAATTGAAATAAACAATTGATTTGTGATTTATTTATTTAATTAATTTCTCATTTATTTGTGTGTTTATAGAAATTTTATTTTCAATTCAAGTATTTTATAAATATTTTGATTTTGGAAACAGTTTTCTCAATACTATTGATGTGAATCTCAACGCATAATAAAAAAGTTTTCGCAAAATATAATCAAAATTTTAATCAAATAAATAAATGAATTAAAGAAAATATTGAATTAAATTCAAATAAAAAATAAGTTTTAAAATGTGTGAAAATATAAAGTATTTAAACTTTTTATGTTTGCAATAATGGGATAGACTTTTGAAGTGTATTTCAACTAATATTCAATTAAATAATAATTGAATAAAAGTATTAATAATTTATTAACAAAATAAAACCAAAACTAATAAATGGTTTTAATATTCATCAGCAATGATACGATTGATGGCAAAGAAGACCAGAATTCGTCTGATTCTCACATTTTTAATACCAATTCTACTCTTAATTTGTTTTATAGTCTATTCGGCGCTCTATTTGGACACCGATTTAAAAATTTATAATTTTGTCTCAAATTCCAATCATTTGGATATCAACGGCAATACAAATAATGCAAATAAAGAGCCAGTGATTAGTGATTTGACTGACAATCGAAACAATAGTTTTATTTTCGACACAAATTCAAACGATTTAAACGACCGAAGAGTTGGAACCGAAAGGACCGAAAGAAACGAAAATATATTTAAATTCATTTTCAACGCAAACGGCGATCAGTACTCGAAATGCGATTCAATCGCTTCGAACCAAACGTTTGACATCAATACCATCGATGGCTACAATGATCTCGAATTCAATCCTCAGTTTAAAAATTACTGGAATTTTACGTTTGAGAGAAAGTATTTGGAAGTTAAGCAGAATTGGGATCAATTGCCGCTAAAGGTATTGATAACTATTTGTCTTTTATTAATATTTATTGCTTTTCCCATACATTCAATAAATATTTGATCGAATCCTTAATATTATTAAATATCAATAATTTAAATGATATGTCAGAACATGTGTTAATAATTTATTGAATTTCTACAGATTTTTCTGTTTTTCATATAAATTATTTTTTCCGAAACCTTTTCAAACATATGTTTGTTATAGAAATGTTTGAATAAATTTGTTTTAAAAAACTTGTATTGATTTGTGTGTTTGAAAAACTGGATTTAATTGCATAATAGATGTCAAAACAGTTTATTTGATAGTAATAGCAGTTTTCAATCAATTCTTAACTTTTTGCTAAATAAATTATATATAAATTTTAGTAAAAATCAATTTAACCACAAATTAGGTCTCATTTGATCCAATTTAAAAGTTGTTCTTTTCCTACATTATTAGAGAAATATTTTTTGTTTAGTTTTTATTTTAACCAAAAATGTCTATATTTTTTCAATTGATCTAAATTTTTCGAAAATTTCGATTAAATTCAATTTTAGAGCAAAATTCAATTTGAAATTAATGTAATGTAAAATAATGAGCGGAACCTAAAGCCACAATTCGCTCATAAATTCACATAAAATATAGATTTTTAGATAATTTAGACTTTTTATGAGACACTAGTGATAATAAAATAGTCGTTTTTTTTCGGTTCACAAACAGAATATTTTATGAGAAAAACTCTTCGAAACAATATTAAAGTGAAATTATTTCCCAAAATTAAAAAACAATATTTGAAAAAAAGTTTGAAATTTAGTTGTTTTTTAATGGTTTGAATCGTATAAACAAATTATTTGTTCAAATATTGGGTTTGTGTTCGGCGTTGACAATGAGTTCTCAGGCATTAATGCAAAACAATATTTTCGATTGTATTTCGTTAAACAATTGTAATATCGTTTAGGAATTGAATAGAAATTCTAAAAGCGTTGAAAAAAATAGGTAAACGAACTCTCATTTCACTCCAAGTGTGTCACAAAAAGCCGTTTTCTGTCCAAAAGCCTGTGTTTCGCCACTTTTATTACTTAAAATGTATAGAATTAGACGTTTTTTTCGTCATTTCATTGATTTCCTGTTTGACGGCCACTAAATGTTCTCTACTTTTGATTTACTGTTTTTATGCTATTTTTTTATTTACCTTTTTTTGTGTTTATTTTATTTTATATATTTTCTGTTTGTTTGATATTTTGTGTTATATTTTGTAGCAATAAATCTAAACTTTTGAAATCCAAGACTTGAAGAATAGTTTCGAAGATTTGTTTTATTTTTGGTTTTTTATTTTAAACCCATTTATAATATAGAGTTCAGTAGAATAGGAGAAAAAACATTTCTATTTATTCAAATGAAGCCGTGGTTTGAGTTATTCACGACTTTTTTGGGTAAATGTTTTGGCACTAAATTCGTGTCTAATTATTATTCCGGAATAGAATTTAATATAATATACATTTGGATTATTAATTATTTATTGCAAATCTAATAAATATGTATTTCTTAATACAAGTTCTGCTTTTTATTCTGATTAATGTCTCACTAAATATGGTTTAGTTTTCCTATTAAGCTTAGAATTATTTATTCATTAATCTCTAATTTAAAACATTTCTATTTTTATAATTAGTATTAAGTCATTTCACAAAACAATTTTGATTAACCGATAATTTTCTTTTTTATTAATAGTTTTTTCCTCGTAATATAATTATGCGATTATTTTAACTTATATTCAGTAAAAGTGTATTATATTTGAAGAGAAAACTAGTTTTCATTTTTTCTCTTCCAGTTATTTATAATTATTGTCTCAATTCCTTCCAAACCCATAACTAAATGTGTAATTCGGAAGCCCTTTAGCCCAAAGTTTTCCCAATTCTATCAAACGGTTTGTTTATCTTTATCTAAGTTTTGTATTTTATTAATGTTATATCAGTTTTCAAAAAATGTTTATTAATATCTTCTAAACAAATAAATTATTCATTTTTGTCGAACACTCTATTCGAGTGTCAGTTAGCAGTAAATGAATTTATATTTATTTATAAATCAATATTAGTATATAATATATCTCTAAATATTGATATTTTAGTGCTGTTTAAGTGTAAACTTTACAACATTTTTCTTATCACTTAATTAGTGCTATTTTATTCGATCAGACATTTTATCGCTTTTTTATTTATTTTTATTTATTTATTTCGGAAAATCAATTAATTAATCGATCGTTAATTCCTTTTTCGTTGACTTTTATCGATTATTCTTTCCTTTTGTTCGTTTCATTTGACAACATTTGTATCATTTTAATGATTTTTAGTTTGAAATCTCGTTTCAGCGATTCATTCGAACAGATTCTTCATTTATTGTCTTATTTGAAACTGTCATTAGTTGTACGTTTGAAACATTCAATTGTTTCGAATCGATCTTTGCCTAAACTTTTCGTTCAAACTGATTGTCAAGTTTGATGTCAAACATAGCAATAGTTTTATTCTCATTCTTTGGAGACCTATAGTTGTCGACAGAACACTTGGTGTCAAAAATAAATAAATAAAAAGAATAACATTTTTTCGACTTAACTAATTTTTTGTTGTTAAGTCGAAAACATTTCAAATATCGGCTTTAATCGGCTTATAAGCTAACGCTTAGATTACAATCATTTGCACGACTTTTGCCGCAAATTTTCTTTTAATATAATATTGATTCGCAAAAAATAAATTAATCATTTGGTTGAACATTGTTTCTATACTTTTATAGAATTACTTACATTTTTTCCAAAACTAATTTTGATTGAATACAATAGCAATTTCGCGTTTTATAACCACTTTTATAGAATTTCATCCAATTTTCGTTAAAATAAATTTGTTATAAATGAGTTCCTAAACGAAAATATCAATAATATTTTCAACACAATATAAATAATGTATTTCTGCTTAAGTTTAAGAAATCATAAAATTATTATTGAGTTATATAACAAAAAAAACTGGTTATTAAAGACAAGGATAAAACGAAACATTCATTTCATTTTATAATTTGTTTAAACAAATTTCTATTTATATATAAATTCAATAATAGATTTGCGGAATCGATAAAAAGTCCTCTTTGAGAAATGGTTTCTTCAATGCGATTTCAAATCATTCTTTTAAACATTTTCTTTCTTTTATTTTGATTTATGATTTGATTTTGAGTTAAGTAAACACAAAATCGAAAAATAGTTTTCGTGCATCGAATGAATGGCTGAGAGAAACAAATTATTTTAAGAATAAAAATGAAAAACTGATTACATCGGAAAAAAAATCTTCTTTTAAACGAAAAATATGTCAACTTTTCAATGCATTTATCAAACTTTTGACTGAATATTACAGTATTTCGCAATACTTTGCTAATAGAGTTGACCCAAGTTTTGAAGACAACTTCTAAACAATAAGTTTTGTAGTAATAAAAAAATAAATACAACACTCACTCTAAGGTCAGGCGATTATTGGGTGTAAACGCTTAAGTGTGGACTCCTATAGAGTCCTTAAAAGTTGTTTCTATTCACACAAACGGTTTGCGGAAATCTAAAACTTTTTTCTTCCTCTTACTGATGATATGCTATACAAACATTAAGATATTTTTTTGCATTAAACATAACAACAATTTAATTTTAATTAATTATTCAGTCATTTGTTTTAATGACTAACTCTTACTACACATTAGGAATAAATTAAACAAATATTGGAATTTAATGCATATTAAACACTTAATGTGGGATTTAGGTAATAGTGTTGCCCCACTCGCACAATGACCCGGGTTGGCTCAAGACTTTCGAACAGTACTTTTATGACTACACGGCTCTCATATTGAATAATATGGTCGATAAATTGACCCAGTACGATGACATGACTTTTATTTGGGCGGAAATATCGTTTATGTCGCGCTGGTGGGACAGGTAGTTGCGATTTTGAACTTTATATTAGTTTTTTTAGTTTGAAATTTAGTTTAAATATATATTTCTATAATTAAAGTCTGAAAAATCGACCAGAAATGCGAGACTCGGTTCGAAATCTGATAAAAAGGGGTCAATTGGAAATAGTAACGGGCGGTTGGGTTATGACAGATGAGGCCAGTAGTCATTATTACGACCAATTGGATCAACTGATAGAAGGCCATCAGTTTCTCCGAACAAGTATAGGAATGACTGACTCTCCAGTCAACGGCTGGTCTATCGACCCGTTCGGGCACGGAATGACATTTCCATATATTCTCCAAAAGTCGGGAATCAGTAATACTTTGATAGAAAGAACTCATTTCGGTTGGAAACAGGAGTTGGCGGCCAAACAGAGCCTCGAGTTTGTGTGGAAACAGATGTTCGACACTTCGAACATTTCGGATCTATTTGTCCAAATGTCTGCATTTGACTTATACTCAATTAAGTTCACGTGTGGCCCAAACCCCGACATCTGTTTGCAGTACGACTTCCGGCGCATTGCCGGCGAATACTCCGAATCGACTTCCGTTCGAATCACTGCCGACAACATCGACGAAAGGGCAGCTCTTCTGGTCAGTCAATACGGACGACTGGCCTCTCTGTTCCAACACAATGTAGCTCTGGTGCCTTTGGGCGATGACTTCCGCTTTAATTACGACACAGAATGGGACCAACAGTACAAGAGCTACAAAACACTTATGGATCACATAAACGGCAATCCCTTAGCCTATAATAAAACAGAAATAACTTTTGGAACTCTTAACGACTACTTCACTGCAGTTCACGAAAGAATGAAAAAACTGAATCAAAACAAATATCCGACACTTTTTGGAGATTTCATGCCTTACGCAGACGTTTATGTCGACTCCAAACCCCACTATTGGACCGGATATTACACGACTCGACCGTTTTGGAAGGGGTTGTCCCGAGAATTGCAGCATTGGCTCAGAAGTGCAGAAATATTGTATACATTGGCCCGGAATCTGATCCGACAGAATGGAAACAGTCGAATGAGTGAGCGGTTGGACAGGGATTACGAGTATTTGTCGGCTGCGCGTCAGAACCTGGCGCTCTTCCAACATCACGACGCCATTACTGGCACTTCCAAAGAGGCAGTTATGGAGGATTACGGCAAAAAACTGAGTCGTGGTATCATTGATGCCATGGGTATTGTCTCTCATTCCGTGCAGTTTCTACTACTCAGAGACCACTCAATCCAACCGACGGACCTAAACGCTGCGCATCCGTTGACTGCGTATCTGTTCCCCGATATTCATCGCACAAATTGGGATGAATTGACGCAAAAGGTTGTGCTTTCAATACCAGCTATCGGTGGCCGAAGAATAGTTGTCTTCAATTCCCAACTCCAGTCCCGAATTGAAGTAATTCGAGTTAATGTAATTAATCCAATCGTTAGAGTAATTGATGCGCAAAATGGAAATGAATTACAAACACAAATAAATCCAATTTTCAACACAACGGCCGCTATTTCTACCAATGCCTATGAAATTGAATTCATCGCTTCATTACCGCCGCTATCATTGACCACATATGTGATCGAAACACATGAGCGCCGGCACAGAACACATCAGCGCTCGAAAGTGTCGCTATTTCTTAGCGATGCCATCGAAGACGACAGTCCTCTTGATTCGAACGAAAGCCCAATTCATCCAAAAATATTCAATTTTGACAATCCATTCAATAAAGAGTATGAATTGGAAACGCCGTACATAACTGTGCGATTCGACAAAAGAACCGGATTTTTGACGCATATCTACGACAAAAGATCGGATTTTATGCAAAAAATTCACTTAAAGTTTATGGCCTATAGATCGGCCGACTTTTATAGCGGCGCCTATTTGTTCAAACCCTCGCTATTCGAACCGATGCAGAACATCACCGAAAGGTTTCCCATTATGCGACTCATTAGAGGCGAACTCACCTCTGAGTTCACTGTTATTTACCCGAACTTTATTGAAGTCCAGTTTAAAGTGTATAACACTTACGCGCCGTTAGGCAGTGCTCTACAAATGCACTGTAAGTTTGATGTCTCCAAACGACCCGATCTTATAAACTGGGAATTAATAATGAGAGCCGAGTCTGACATCAATAGTATTGACCCAAAGGACGGCCGAAACAGGTTTTACGTCGACTCCAATGGCTTCCAAATGATCGAAAGGAAATACATCGAAAAGTTGGGAATTGAAGCGAATTAGTAAAGATTTTTTGTTTAATAATTTGATTTCAAAATTTATGCCTTTTATTACAATTTATATATTTTTGATTCAGTTATCCAATGACTTCTGCGTTCTATATCGAAGACAAGAACTCGAGACTCACTTTACTCTCATCTCATTCTCACGGAGTGTCGAGTCCTGTCAGCGGATCCATAGAAGTAATGCTCGAAAGAAAGTTGAGATTTGATGACAATAGAGGTGTCGGCGAAGGAGTTCTCGACAATAAGCTAACGATTTCTCGATTCTGGTTAACAATCGAAAGAATTGATCCAAACGGTGCCAATAATGAGACAATTATTCCAAATTTGTCGCAATTAATGCATTCATTGATGACTACTCTTCTATACGAACCCATTCTATTGGCCTCTGATGGCAGAGAGGACCGGCCCTTACATACGGCGCTCAGATTTCTGGACAATTCATTTGATTGCAACCTATTTCTAGTCAACTTCCGAACCCTTCCGGACGAGAATCAGTTCAATTTGCCATCCCTTACGAGTCTACTTCTGGTGCACAACAGAGCCAACTCATGCCGAGTCAGCCAACAGATCAGACCCTCATCTCTGGTCTGTTCTGAGCCCAAGAATAGGGCCAAAAGATTATTACACATTAGAGTCCAATCAATAAACGAATGTTCGATAACAGGTCTGAAATCAATGGCACAGTTGACTGATTTGAGTGCAATAGCTGTACCGCTAATGCAAATAAATGCATATAATATAAGTTTTGTCAAATAAGACAAACAAATCGGCAATTCATTCAAATTATTCACTTATTTGAAACGAAATGTGATATAAAAGCCTCTATTGATATGTTTTGGAATATATTCTTATATTTCAAACGCATTAATAATGGAATTTATTTTAACGAAACGACTATATATCGAAAAGAGTATAAATTTTATTTAAATGTATTATTATTTGTAAATTAAAGCCTTAAATATATTAAGTTTTATTAATATATCTATTTTGGCCGCAATTTAAATATCTTTTAATTTTATTTTTATTTTAAATTTATTGCTGTTTTTGCAGTGAACTGAACGTACGTTTAGTTCGGTTTGAAGTTTGAGATTTCAAACAATATATCAATTATTAGTACAATTAAATCGAAAGATTACTAACAAATTGGAATTTAATGCAATTACAGTCCTATTCAGTTGATTTGGAGCGCATTCTTATCATATGTTTCATTTTTAACATATTTCTAATTTGTAAATAAGATTTTATCGATTTTACTAAATTAATTGGTTTTATAGTATCTATTGGTACTTAAACTTTTTTATTACCGTATTCTCTCACATATACTTTGCAATAACTATAACTCATTTTCGGATAAATTAAGACAATCAAAATCTATGCAATTGTATCTAGTTATAATTGCACCTTGATCACAAGCTTAGATATAGACAAGAGGAAACGTTATAAGTTTTATTATTAATAGTTACAATAACATTAATAAATTATTAATGTTATTGTAACTATTAATTGCTACTAATCTCGAGCTTAGCTAGTCTTAGCATTACTGGTATTATTTTGGTAAAAATTCCAACTTGTAAGTTTGGGTTTTTTTTGAAGCAGGGTTAACGCACATTGAGAGCACTTTTGGTGCCATTTATTAAATTCAATAACTTATGCTTCACTGGAATTACGTTTCAATAAATTATTTATTTATTAAAGAGTTTAAATCATAAATAAGCGCTAAATAAAAATTTAATTGATTTTATATTGAATTCATATAGAAATAAAACATATGCCACTATATAATTGACTAAATTCTATATAATTGTATCATGTTCAGCATTAGGTCTACTGAAAATTAAAGCCAATTATCTGAATGGTCTGTAATTGCATTTATTCCACAAATTAAAAGTCTAATCGAGTCTATCATTAGATTCTCTATATTTATGACGATATGACTAATCAATTAAAAGAATATTTGAATGAAATTTAATAAATAGTTAAATTGAATCCATATTACAAATACAACTAAACCCTAATAATAATAAAATGTATTTTAATATCAATTCTAACTCATGTTATGTAGTATTTAAGAAATTTAGCAAAAATTTAAATGCAATAAAAATATATAAATTTAGTTTTGATTATAACTAATTGTTTGAATAAAACTCGAATTAATCATTTTTGCAATAAATACAACTAATTTGCATTAAAACTCTAACTATTGACTAATATTAATTTTGTTGTTTAATCAAAAAATGCAACTTGCACAAATTTATTCAAAAATTACTATAAATTAAAACTTTTATTTACTATTGTTTTTAATGATTCGGCTTTTACAGAGAGTCGCGGATTAAATGGGATATCATTTTGTTTGACTGTAACCACAGTATAGCCCAAACGCCTCAACAATCTCACCGACAGTTCGTGAACTCCTATTAGTCCGGAATCGTTGAGAAGTGTATCGTTAAACCCGAAGCACATCAGAGCGACTCTGTTTCGAAATTCAGATATTTGTCATTAATTCCGACTTTTCTAACGACAAAAAATCAAAAACAAAAACCTTTTATATCCGTCCGGAAGTGGTTTGACTTCTTTTTTAGAATCGGCGCCAAAGAGCCCGAATTCCTTAAATGGAAGCGAATCGTAGTCTTTGTTTATTATGAATTCCGCGTCTGTTTTGATACAATTTTTTTTTTAAATAAATTTTATTTTTATAAAATTTAAATATTTAGACAAAAATCAATACAAACCGATACTAAATCCGTTTGGAGTCAAAACATTTGCTTCAATATTGTCGACAAATATCGATAACAATTGTAAAACAGATTTTTTATGCTTTTGAACCGATGCCTCCTTTTTAGGCAATTCGTAGTTTGAGTTCGAAAGCGGTTCAAAATTAATGTTTTCATTCAATTCAATCTCTGCCACAGCTTTGATATTCAAAAGTTTTAATCTAAAAATCATTTGTTTGTAATTCGAATCGGAACTACTCATCAATTGGTTATAAAAGTCATTATTAAAAACCGAATCGATATGTCTGAGAGGAACGCATTCCAGGATAGAGAGCGACCAAACGTATAGAAGCCATGACTCGCAGTCAAAGTCTTCGCGTTTGACACAAGGGATGACATAATTGTATAGAATTTCATTGAAATTAGTCGAATGCCAGTAAAGTCTCGCAAAACTCGACACAAAAACCAGAAAATCTTGAGAACTAACAAAAACAAAATAAAATTAGAGTAATATATAGTAATATTCCAAATATTGTATTAATATTATTTATTCAAACCTAAAGTCATTGTTAGTGTCCGTTATTTTTTCGATGTAATCGTTCATAAGTCGAGAATAAGACCATTTGAGTTGACTTACGGCCACTAATAGATCCCTCCGGTCTGAGGGCCGGACAGTGTTCAGAAATTTCGAATTACATAACAAATCCGAAGACTTTTTAAAGAAATTAATGTCAATATAATTCAATTGATTCAAAGACGCAATCATTTTGATCAGAAATTCTGGTTTAGAATCGATTAGATTTTGTGTCGAATATGTGAATCGGTTTACGATTGCCGTCAGCAGTGGTTTCGGTCTTCTATTCATTTTCGATAAAATGACTAAAAGATAGGAAAGAGTTCGCAATTGAAACCGATTTTCATCGCTTCGACCAATCAGTTCGAGAGTTATTAATTCGATTTTATTTACTATTTCTGGACTTAATTGTTGCCAAAGACTTAACTAAACAATAGATTATATAATCAATTAATTCAAATAAATGACATCTAAACCAGTTATCGAACCAATTGAATGACATCTGTGTCGTCATCGGCAGTGTCTAACTTAAGAATCAAATTAACGGTCAATTCATTTACGACTCGAATCTGTTGTTCAGTTGTCTGGTATCGGATGTGATACGAAAGTGAAGCCAAAAGCTCTTTGAGGTTCAGATCCTTTGCTTTCCAAAGCAACTGATTCTCCAAAGTCTGAACCTTTGGATCAAAAATCAAATTCAATTCAAAACCAATAGATTTGGAATCAAATGCAGAAATTCATACAAATTTCGAATTTGGGTCAAAACCTATCGACAAAACCGAATGCAAACAATTGATGAGTTCTTCTCTCTTGAGAACCGAGACATTAGTCTCAATCAAATCGCAAATCCGTTTCAAATCGTTTTCGTCAATCAATTCATTTAGACTTCGATTGCCTTTTGATATGTTTTGGGACAAAACGAACACATTTTGCAGTATATCTGTTCGGAACCGATGGTCCGAAGCAAACGGGTTTAGATGTGACTCATGACCATAGCTCGCATTAGTCTCAGTCTGAGTCTGAGTCAGTGTCGGCTCATTTGATATACTCCTCGTCTCTAAACTGATCCGTTGTTTGACTCTATTTTTGAGATCAAAGTTCACGGATTTACTCATATATTGATTCACTTTTATTATATTCAATGCTATTCTGTTGAATCGATTGATTCGCAAAGCGTTTAAACAAAACATTTTTGTCTTTAAAATCAATACAAATTGCAAACCAATTCAATTCAAATACTGTACTTATGTTTTGAAATTTAGTTCTCATTTAAATCACATTTTATTTACTTTAGTACTCATTACGGCATCTATTGCCACAAATATTCAATTTTTAATTTTTTAGACCTTTTTCTTTTGCAAAAACTTTTTATTACGTTTTGTTTAGTTTTAATTTTAATTCAAATTAACACTAAATTCACTCAAATAAAGACAAAAGAAATGAAATTTGTATTTAATTTTCATTAAATCTAAAGGTTTTAAACCAAATATTTATAAATTATTATAATTATTACAATTGATATAAGAGTTTAAGAATTTGATTCATATATTTAAAAATTAAATTAATATATAGAGAAAATAAGATAAAAGTTTATAATTTGTTTCAAAACAAACTTTTTCACAAATAGTAAAAAATAAAAAATAATTCAATTAATGGCAAAAAACATAAATGAAATTAATTAAGAATTTCGTTTAAATTAAATTCTCAAACATTTCCAATCAATTCAAAGATCGGAAACCGATTCCCAATTAAATAAGCGCTCAATTGATGGCGTTTTGGCTTCGGATCACTTAGTCTTCTTGTTGTTGGTGTGAGTGATGTCTCGCTCGTCATCGCTCTGGTTGTCGTCGTCGTCCCTCTTCTTCCGTTTGGAGAACTTGCCTCTGAGGTCGTCGAGAGAGGCCCCGGAAAGCAGTTTGTGTTGTATTGTTTGGATTTTAGAGCTCGATATGCCGTAGACGCCGGTCAGGAAGTTCTGGCAGACCTGCACCTTCTTGCCCCTCACGTCCACAAAGTAGGTCCAACTAACTGTCTTGTTGTGTTTGACCGGGTTCTGTACCGTTCGCTTCGGGTCGTCGGCACTCATAAGTCCGGCCAAAAAGTAGTTTTGATTTGTTTTGCTTTTTATTGACCAAAATCTGATTCAAATTAATACAAAATTCAGTCAAAACTTTAGTTAATCTCAAATACAAAACAACCGAAAGAACCGAATGAAAGGAATGGTAATTATCGGAACCTATTAAAGCAGTCTTCCTGTACTTGTGGCGCAAATTTGTTAAAACACTGTCTCTTAAGACAGCACTTGGCGACCGGTGTCAGACCGACCGCCGGCTTCGATGGGTAGTCCATCTCCTCTTCGTATTGGTTGAACTCATCGTTGGCCACATTCACGTCCAGTATCTCCGAATTGGCCGGAATTATCATAATTGTGGTCGCATTCGGCCCCAACTCGTGCCCAGACATGGCTTGCACTCAGATATTGCTTTTAAACTAATTCTTCAATTAATTAAAATTTTTACAGTTTTTGCAAACTTTTGTTTTCGATTCACTATTTTTTATATAAAAGTATAACTGATTTACAAATAAAGTCTTTTAATCACTACTATTGTCGTCCATTTGTTTGAATAAGTTATCAATAAAGAGAAACGAATGACAAAACCTGTTAACTAGTATAGAGAGTATGCGCGCAATAGACGCTTCTCTACTCAACACTCAATCTGTAGTTATTTGGATATGTTTTCGACCCCTTCTCTCAATTTTTCACTTCTATTCTAACTTTTATTTACATTTCGATTATTTTAAGTATTTCTTAAACTTAAAAAAGTTGCTGAATAGAGATTTTTGGGTTAATATTGTGCCAAAAATATGATATTTTTTAAACAGAATATTCTGTCAATTTAATTATATTTTACAGAATATATAAGAATTTTATTTATAGCGCAAATATTGATAAGTTTTTATTTTGATATAAATTTGATCTAAATTATTCAAACTCGTTTTCTTCAATATTTGTTCAAGATAATTATAATTTTTCTGTTATTCAGATTTACAACTTATTATAATATTAGTTTAGCACTTGATTTAGCTTGATACTTTGCCGAAAATATCATCAGTAGATTATTTTTAACTTACCAAATAATTTATATTATATTCAAAACTTAATTTTTCTCAATTTTTTTAATTGTTTTAAAACTTATTTCAATTATTAGTCTTTAATAACGTTTAAATCAATATTTATTTTATTAATAATTTCAAAAATTCCAAAAAACAATTATAATTTATAGACAATATTTGGTTATGTTTTGAACCAAATGTTTGATTGTTTTCGTGATTACATTAATTAAATAAAATGAATTTTAAAAATATTTAAATATTTAAAAATTAACACAAGTTTTAGTACAACTCTTACTGAAATTGAATTAAGTTTTAGTTAATTAGATATTATGGCTGAGAATTGTAGTGAAATTTTGTGGAATTATAATTTCGTTGAGAAGTACTCCATTGCTATTAATTAAAGTCGAGTTCGAGTCAGTTGTCGTCACTTTTCGCGTTTTGTCAGACTTTGGTTCTTCAGATATCAGTACTGTTTGGTCGGCTGACAAGAGTAGGGCCTCTTCGGCGTCGGCCTCGGCCTTCAGTTTACGTCTGACAGTGTACTGATTGGCGCGTTTCTCCTTCATATAGCGCCCCCTCTGGTCCTCGAGGGGCTCGCCTTCGACTAACTTTGTTTGCAAGACTCGAAGCCTTTTGTCGGAAACGCCATAAACCGCCAAAAAGAAACCCTTACAGACCTGGATCTTGCGGCCCCTTATGTCCGCCCAATACTTCCAACTCAATGTCTTATTCTTCTTCATCGGCCTAATAGTGATCTGTTTGGGTGTCTGTGCGGCCATCAGTCCAACCAAATAGTAGTTCTGTTTAGCGTAGTCTCCGATTCGCCAAAAACTAAACAAAACTTTAGTTTAGTTTAACTCAATTAAGACTAACTCAAACCAATTAAAGTGAACATGATACATGATACATACTTGTTGAAAAGTTCGTTTTGGGTTTTCGGTAATACTTTTTCGTAACACTTCTTCTTTAGACAGCATTTCGAGACTGGAGTCAATTCACTCGAACTCGTCGTTTGGCTTTCGATCAACTCTTCACTACTTGTCGGCTCTCGTGTCGACACTGTTTGCGGCAAATCTTTCGACAGTTCTTTGGCGATAGATATCAATAATTCCGATTCATTCAAATTATTTGACATTTTTAATGTTTAAATATTAACTTTCTTTTTATTAATTCAAAAATCTTTAAATTATCGATTAAACTGATGATTCAATTTGGGAAAAAATACTGTAAAACGGCGTAAACTCAGTGCTAATCAGTGTTAAGCCATTTTGAGTAAACACCTCAACCAGTAATAGGCGTAAAGGCACGGAATACACGACATGCGTAGTTCAAAGGGCGTAACTGTAGTGTGACATCACTTTTAATACAATAACCAAATCTTTAAATCTCTTTCAGTTTATCGATTCGGCAATAATCGCTCAAATTTAACAAAAATCCGAATTTGGGCTAAAATATTAAATATAGAATTGCCTATTAAACCGCAGTTAAAATACTTTTATATATAATCTTAAAAACTTGTAAAATAGACCAAGGTAAGTTTGAATATACATTACAGTAGATTTGAACATGAATATTTTAAGTCCAATAGATTATTGCTGATATTAAGCAAAATATTAAAAATTTTAATTTAACCCATTTTTGAAGTGATAATTGAAAAAAAAGTACAGAATTCTCTGACTTTAGGCGCAATGGCGTATTATCTCAGTTTATTAGAGAGGGTGGCATACTACCTAGGTAACACACCATGCTATTTTAGTGACCACCCGAGTCAGGGCCTGTCACATAAAGCGCCTAAAGTCAGAGAATTCGGTATAAATTTGTAATAAATCCGAAAACGTATTGAATGTAACAATCAGTTTGTATTTTAATGATAAGAAATATTTGTTTTTATAAATGTTTTTACATATAAATGAATTTTTCATATTTATTGATAAAATATACAATTTTTAAAAAATATTATTAATAATAGTTTAGATGTTTATAACATAACTGTTTGGAAAATAATTGAAAAGATAAAATCAAAATATATTTTGCACTCATTTCCTGACATTCAGCGCATTCTTCTTCGCGAGCCATGAAGTGAACCGATTGACTGCGACTTGGATTTGATTCAAGAGGTGCGCCGTTAGCTGAACACCAGTACAACAATCAGTTAATACACAATCAGTCAAACTCTTAAACACTATTTATCGACAAATCGATATCAAAGGCAAAGATCGGAAACAATACTCACGTCTGACGTATGATACTCTCGACTGAGTTTGTCGTGAAAGGGCTGGAGCTTTACGTATTGGAACCGCTCTAATGTTAGCTTCATTTGGTATAATTTGTCTTCTATTTGTGGACTCGTCACCGGAAAACAGGACCAAAAATGTCTTAACAACTCATTCGAAGCAAACGTCAGATTCTTGAGCTCTTTCTGAACGTCGAGGGGTATGTCGTCCTTGAGGTTAGTCGAGTGGGAGGTCTTCATGAGAGCCCCTCCGGGGGATAACTCGCTTAAGGCAGAGATGGCAGAGACCGAGTTTAGCACATTCTGACAGCGCGGCCGCCAATTGGTCACCAGATGTTCGATTTGGAGATATGCGTCGAACGGATTAGTTATCGAATTATTATTGTTGTTGTGATTACTCTCATAGGAATAGCTATTATTATAGATATCACAGTCTCCGTTAGGTATGGGCCCCACGAGATATCGGTCTCTGTTCCGGATGTTCAGCGCAGGTATCTTCGCCGCATGACTATCACTGTCTTCCAGGTCTGACATTTGGGTCTTCTCTTCGAGCCTCAACTTCTTGATCCGTTCCCTCTCGAGTTGGGCAGTCGTTAGTTCCTTGTCGTCAATCACAGGAGTAATCAATGTTGTGGTCGAAGAGTGCGATGTCTTCGCCTTCTTAGCGACGTTACCATTAAGTACTGGCGGAGGGTTTGGAGGGTTGAGAGGGCTGTCTGTTTCGGTGCCTCTATTCATAATAGAGTCCAAAACCATAATCGAGTGATGATTAAAGCGCTTAATTAGCGCCAGATTTGAGTTCGAAACCGAATTCCAAGAATCGGTTTTATTCTTATCGCTATCATCTGTACTATCGATGGCCGGAAACGCTTTGTCTTCCATTGATGTCAAGTCGACGAACGGATCGATTATGCCTTTAAGTAAAGCTCTTTCGATGTCAGTCTTCGAGCAGTCATTGAAGAAGTCTTTAGTCGAAGAGGTCCGGTCTCTATGGAAGTAATGGGATTGGAAGAAGCGCTGCCAGAACTCCTGTTCCGACACCTTATGCGGAACGCTCTCGAAGTGCTTGCGCTTCACCGCTGGATATGTACTGAAAATCGCTTCAATAATCTCTTTAGTTATGTTGTATTTAATGCCATTACAGCCGTCGACCTGAGGCTGGATGTCGGCCAAGAAGGCGGCCGACACTCCAACCGACTGACCACTCGTTTCGCCCTTATCTGTCAATTTCAAACAATTTTTATCAAAAATTCGCTTTAATTGTCGCTCAAAAACATTGATTTGTTTTTGAAAAACTAATAATCAATAATTAAATAATACAATTGATAACAAAGTCTAATCAAACGATAATTTATTGAAACATTGAGTTCAATGTCATTGAAATTAAACCAAAATCTAAACATTAGTAAAATGTATGCAATCGGACATACCTTTGGAATCGAGCCGTTTATTGGCCGCATAATTGGCCCAAAACTCTTCGGGACTAATGATGTCTGAAGTGACCAACTCTTTATACAACCCGAAGAGCTCCGGGTCTTCGCTAAGTATACGGCTCTTCTCTTCGATCTCTTTCGAGAGTTTTCTCTTGAATTTAGGCAATAATTGCTGCAATAGTTCCTTCACTTCGTTTCTGTCGGTCAGTTGGCTTTGAACGCCATTTGGGTTAACGAAATGGAAAGTATCGCTCCCGGAGTCCAACACCACCTGGAGCTGGATCTTGGGCTTGCCTTCGGGTGATATCTTCTGTGTTTTAATGTCCGCGTATTTGTGAGATATAGTGAACGAGTCCTTCCCGTTAGGCATCCAAGCGATGCGTTCGGCCATCATATAGAGGGTTCCCTCGTTTTTCTTCATCCGAACCCAATCCACGACTCGCAGCACGTCTTCCGAAGACGTCGTCATTGCTCTGTCCCGACGGACGGCACCCGACGCTCGTATAGACCAGTTTTAGGTCAGAACCACTCTTTATAGTCTAAAACATCAATTCAATACTACTTTCAATTATACTATTTATTTTTTTTTGTTTATCTAATTCTTGATTACATTCCGAAAAAATTTAACTCAAAATTCATTTTAAACTAAATTAAAACTAAACCCAAATTGCATTCAATAAACAAAAACTATTTATAATAAAATATTCGCAAACTTTAAATAACAGTTCAATAAATCATTTGTAAAGAAAAAAAAAGAAAACATTTCCTAAAAAATACATTTCGAGAAATCGAGGCATAAATAAAAAGCAAAACAAATAATTGATATAAAAACAAATTGAATGTAAAAATTGCGTAAATAATAGATTAGTTGTAATTGTTTTGACGGAAATTAAACCAAAACAAAGTGTAAACTAAAGCGAACTCTAAGTTCGAGTGAACTGTAATTCAAACTAAGAGTCTATGCATTGAATTGAGTATTGACTCTAAACTCACCCAACAGTACAATACGATTGACTTGAATAGCAATTTATTTAATTATTTAATTTAAACACTAATTAATAGGAAATGAGTTGAAATTTGCGGTCATTTCGATGGCCAATGGTTAGCCTAAGATATAGCAACAGATTGTGGTCTGAATTAGTGGTTAGATGTGTAGTAATAGTGATTTAGCCGATGCCTGCGCTGACAATCGATTGTCGGTCAGCCATAAGACAGCGTTTGACTGCATTGACTGCCAGTGCATACACACAAAGTATGGCGTAATTCAAATGCATTGCCATTATTGCCAAACGCATAGACATAGCGTTAACACAAATGCATTGCATTCGCATTGAACAGATACAGAGCCAACAAATATAGCGACGCTATAGCATAGCCTCCCTGTGTCAGCGGTCTTCCAGCGGGACTAACGCCTAAATGCAATGCTAAACACAAGCATAATGTTTTCGGAGGGGTAGAAGTCAGACCCTCCAATCACACCCCAACTACATTTATACACATATGCACCAGTTATTAGATACGCAATACCACATCTATACTTCACCTATCAAAGCATTACTATTTTTGCCATGATTAATTTCGCATTTTTATTTGTCACAATTTAAGTTAATTAATTTTGGTTTAACTATTGCCGATTCGATCGGATTAAATGTTTTGGTTAACGAGTGTTTAGGTGGTTGTCGTCACTGCGAGGGCAGTAAGTCTGACGGAGTAGACAGACATGACATCCAACGAGAAAAAAAATAAATGAATTATTGCTTACGTTCACTCATTTTTCACTCAAAACACAATTAGTTTTTCTTAAATACAATTTGAATCCATTGTCTGATTCGGTTGTGAATTAGTTGACCGGAATCTACGAAATTCAGAGATTCTTTGCATATAAGTAGGCATTAGATTAGTCACAAGAATCGATACAAAATATCCATTTGTTTTACACCTATTTCTTCAAATAAATACATTGAAAACCAATCAATAATCCGATAAAACAATGAAAATTCAATTTAATTATGATTTTAATTAAACCGAAAGTCTTAGTAATTCATCTATTCTTTGTATTTTATTGAATTTTAATTGTATTTAATTTTTAAATTACATTTCTATTGTATAAATGTCTGGTTTTTCAGCTTTTATGTCATTTAGTCTGTATTTAAGCAATTCTTTTGTGTTTTTCCTCATTTTTCGCATTAAGAGTCAATTTTGTGATAATTTTGGTCTAAATTATTGCATAATTTGTCTCAAAATTATGATTATTTAAATGATTTAATTTAATTTTATCCTATATAGCAAAACAACGAATAATTGTCACTCTTTTAGACCCCTTTCGCTATTTTGAAACGAGTTTTCAGTGCAAACGCTAAATCATAACAAAAGACATCATTTCTGTTCACTAATTGATTAGCGTATGAAAGGATTCAATTGATTTGGGTTTTAATTATTGATTGTAAACAAAAACATGGATTTAAGCACTGAATTGGCGTTAAATGCAATTAAAAACAGTTTTTCTAATTATAAAAACTTTGTTAAATTCAATCCATTGATTGCATCCGAAATAGAGTCGGCTTTGCGTTGGATTTCATACTTAATTACAGGTATTTTCACCGAAAAATATCCGAAAATATTTGAAAAAACTAATTGTTTTGTTTGATTTGAACCGAAAGCAACGAAATTAAATAATTCGCACATTATTTCCGAATTGTTATACACTTGTTCTTCACTGTTGTCCTTATTTAATGACACTATTCTTAGAAAGTCGTATAATATTAAGATTAATACCGTATGTATTGAGTCAATCAATATATTGATCACTCATTTAATTAGTGTTTTAATTGCAAACAATTTTTGCTCGACTTTCCAGAACTCAATTGTCGAAAATCTTCAATTAGTTCTCCAAATCATTGAATTCATTCAAGTCTTCTCCGAATTCACTGCATATCGAGTCTACGGAGAGATCGGGAAATGGATTGTCGTTACAGTCATTCAAATTACAAAGTATTCGATCGAAACATTAGTTTTGGTTTAATTTGTTGTAATTATTTGAATTGATTTGTTGTTAATAGAGCTATCATTCGGTTAATACTGTTACTGAAGTACAGTCAAGGCGTTCAACGACACCAACTCATTGCACCGTTAGATCGATCCCGAGATTTAAGTCTAAGTTCTTCGAACGGCTGTCCGAATGGCCTAAACTCGTGTTCATCTGAATTGAGTGAAGAAGACATAGAGTTATCGACTTTCAAACTGAAACGAACGGGTCGTGTGTTGCGAACAATAGAGAGCGCCCCTCCCCGGCCACAGAGGACATGGCTCTCCCCTCAGGACAACTTCAATATGAAGCGGTTGTTAGACAAACAAAAACGAACAGCTCTTCCGTCCGACTTGTCTGACCAACAAATTATAGGCGAAGTCTTGCATATCATGCGACCGGTGGCTCACTTGACCGCAATGGCCGGCTTCGGCGCCCAATCCTGGACTCCATATCTTTTGTCGTTTGGTTTGGATGTGTCGAGTCTTCGGCTATTGTCCGAACCGGCGAACAAACTCTGGAATATCAATGAACGCATAGAACTTAGTCAGAGGTCGTTCGCTCTTCTGTTATATCTCTTGAGATCTCCTTTTTATGACAAATACACAAAAGAGAGAATTCTATCGATTATGAGATTTATGGCGAATCACATTCCGATCTTTGGACGACTGGTTCGACCACTTATTGAATATCTGCCCGAATGGCAAAAGACTTACTTTTATGTTTGGAATGTTTAGTCGAAATTAAGTTAATTTTCATTCATTTATTGTTTTGATCAAAGAATAGAATATTTTTTTTATCAATAAATAAATGTTTTTTACTTTAATTATAAATATTTTATTTTTTCTGTAATTATGTCTTCTCTAATGGGTTTGAAATATATTAATAATATTAAAATTTTTTACTAAAATAATTTTGTTGTTTGCTTTCGAAGTTATTATTTGATTAGAAATGAGATTTCGATTACAATTAGAACAACATTTTGATTAGAAATGTGTTTCTGGTTTACAAAATGTATTTTTAAATCAAAGTCTAAAAACACTTTTCTGTAAGTTTGGTCTAATTTTTTAATCGCTTCAATTTTTTGACACTTTTTGCCAATATTTTACTTTTTGTTTCGAATCCAAAGTGAAATTTTCCAAATGAGGAAATGAAGTGACCCTTTGGTGACCCATAAACCTAGACCTTAAACCTGAATCTTTGCTATTTTTTGGTCTACATATTGTTAAATTTTTTTCATTCAAATATGGGTTAATCCGCTGCCAAATGAAAATAAAAGCATTGATTTCACTGAAAAAGTTTCATTCATTGATCTGACTATCGAACTGAAGTTTTAAACGTTTTGATCAAAACTTGGATTTTTTCAAAAAAAAGTTTCGAAACCTTTATCATCAAAATGATTGTAAGTTTTCAGCAATTTAATCCAGTATTTCAATTATAATTTTTATTTCAATATGTCTATTTAAAAAAAATTAATATTTAATTTATTAATTTTTATGCAGTTTTTACCACTTTTGCTATTATTGTCTTCGACTGCAATTAAAGCTACATTTCCAGAACTTCCGGATATAAACTCATTTATGCCAAACATCTTAGAAATGGTTCCAATGAATGGTCGGCTTATATTCAACGACCAAGTATTCAATTTTGGTGATCCAACTCAAGCCAGAGCCAGCTCTCCCGAAGATCAAACAGAAGTAATCGAATCTGATTCCACTCAATCTTCATCCGTTTCAAACAATTTGCCGCAAACGCCAGCTTTGGAGTCGAGAGCATCTGATTTGGCAATAATTCCTTCGAATGTCGCTCTACAGACACCAAATACACCAAATTCTGAATTACAAATACCTAATAATGTAAATCCAGTTCTGCAACCGCCAAACAACGCGCCAACATTTTTAATTTCAAACCGACCCAACTTCGCGTCTCGAATCCCTAATTTTGGTTCTTCAGTTCATAACTTTGAGTCACTTCGAACTTCGAGTTTCAACTCTCAAAACCCATCCTTTGACTCATTGCCAAACGTCGGTTCCACAGAACTCGGCTCAACCTTTGCAGAGAACGCAAAAAGTAATTTCAGGGATGAGTTCTCTCAACCCTCTGGACCGATGCCCGTACCGACCGGTCTTTCAATATCTAACGGAGTGTTTAATTCGCCGATGGCTTCACAGAATGTCCGACCGCTGTTCAATCCAACCGAATCACCTCTTGTGGTAATGCCATTAATCGTATCACCCGATCGACTGATTCAAAAAGGGGGTCAACCCCCAATGAGCTCAACTCCGGCCCCAATCGCTACACTAATGGCTTCTGCAACCAATGTCGACGAAAGACGAGATTTTGGGAAATTTAGTTTAAGTCCTTCTTCGGCCGTTAGTTCAACCAATGACGAGAAAAGCTCAAACCTTCTGAACAAAGTGGTGAGCCGTGAGTCGACATTTCTTCTGCCGCCGCCTACTGTCACTCAAACCACAAGTAATTCGAGTTTAGACCCAACTATCCGAACAATTCTCGAAAAGCACTTATTTGCTATGACTCAACCAAAAACAACTCCCAATATGTCTTCTATTGTTGGGCCGACCACTAAACCAGTCATTCCATTCAAGTTTCAGCCGGTGTTCAGACCTCAGAGAATACCTACTTTGGCTGAGTTGGACCAGACTATGGCTGAAATTAGAAAATCACAACAAATGGACAGCTCTGTACCGACTGTCGTCTCATTTCAATCTAAATAATAGTTTAAACCATATTTTACAAATAGTTTATTGCATTTTAGAATTGGATTTATATTTTATTTTGTTTGTCATTCATATATTAATTTTATATCGTTTTCATAAATTAAATAAACATTAATTTCATTAAATTTTTCTCAATGAAACCTTTTTTAATTAACTAAAAATTTAAATAATGTTTTTCCTTTAAACATAAATATAGACTTTGTATAAATTAAGTAAAAATATTTAATTTTTAAATTATAAAATGCTTTTAATGTTATTCTTTAATATTCTGTAAAGTTTTACAATAAATTAATAATTTAAATTTGTTCTTTCTCATTCTTTTTTAATTGGTTAAACTTGATTATGCGTGGTGAAAATTTTGGAATTTGATAAGATTCTAAAATTTTATAATAAAAAAACAATCTAGTTAATAATTAAAATAAAATTAACAGTGCTTTAGCATGAATTATTTAAAAAAAATAGTGTTTCATTGAGAAAACTGATAAAATAAAAGTAATAAAAATTAATCTAATTTACTCTATATATAAATACACTAATCATTCGTATTGATTAGATTTGCATTTACATAAATATTTAATTAAACTGTTTTTGAAAGTATATTTTGGTGTAAATTCTATGCCACATTAATTGATCACGTAATTAAATTTACTATTTCAATAATACAAGATTTAATAATAATTTTGTGAGTCATTTTTCATAAAATCAATTTTATTTATTTATTTATTTTTAAAATTAATTTCTAAATAATATTTGTGTGAATACCAAGTTGTGAATGTCATTTTGTTAACAAATTAATTTAATTAATAAGTATGTTATAAAACATATAACTGTCTAGGTGACTAATTTTTAAGTATATTTTTTAAAATAATAATCTACAAATTTTAATAAGGAAATGGTAGTTAATTAAAAATTAACTTTGCCTAATTTATATTTTCTGTCTATTCTTATACATTTTTAGCTGACTTATGGCTATTCATATTTATTATAATTATTTGCTGTCGTATAAATTTATAAAGAACAATTTAATATATATATTTTAATTATTTTCTCTTTAACAAATTTGGTTTAATTTCTTATCAAAAATCAATTGCAAAACATTTTACAAGAAATATAATACAAAACATAAACTAAATATCTGAATAAAATTACATAAGTTATCAAAATGTCTATATTTCGTCTAACAGTCAAAAGGAAATACAGTCTAAGGTTTCGAAATCAACTTTTTTCAGTAGATATTAATTCAAAAGTTTTTGCGCCAAAACTCTATTCAATTTATATCCAATTTATATCCAATTTATAGACATTTTATAGATCGAAAAAAGTTATAAAAACTAATTCGAATAAATTGAATATGTTTTTAAATGAGTAAAAAATACTAACTAGGTTAAAAATATATATAAACTAGCTTGAATCCATTGTCTCAATTACATCAGGTTTTAATCGAGTTTTTATAATGAAATTCAGGTGTCGTTACATATATTGAAGCACAGATTGAATGTATGTTTTGTATTGATATGATATGTGTTTGGATCTAAACAACGAAAAACGGTTTAAACGACTCACAGACTGTCTCTTAGTTTTGATTCAAATCAGAGCTATTATAGCGAATATAACTTATATGAGTCTAAGTCTAAATTCAATTCAATTGTTGAATTATGTCCTAATCTAATCAAAGCATTAATCGACAAAACTTTAGGACAAATAACCCCAAAAACCCAATTAATTAAATCACACAAAAAGAAAAGGTTTTTATAATTTGCAATAAAAACGTTAAATAAAACTGAATTTGAGTTTCAGATTGAGTCTGAAATTCAAAACACAGTAATTGTATTGAAATGTATTTGTATTGCAATTTGCAAAACGTGTTGCCTATGACTCGAGTCGAGAGTTAATTCGTAAAACTCTTGCGTTTTATTCACTATTAATTCAATTATTGATATCTGTTTCGCCAGAAAATGGATGCCTGGGATCAGCCGAACAACAACTCGTTCGGCGGGCAGTCGAGCGCTAACCACAACAGCGGTTCCACTGGTCGGCAGAACATATCAGTGTCGGCGCAGTTGGAGATCAAGAACCTTCCGGCAGAGTCCGACTGCAACGCCATTCGCGGCATATTTGGCAGATATGGACGCATTTCCCGCATTGTTTTGGACCACAGTATGGCTCAACTCTGACTCACCTCTACCTCTACCTCGAGATCTGTCTCTCAATTAATCAATTGTTTGACTCTTTGTCTGATTTAGGGTTCGATGAAAACAAAGCGTTTTGTTATCTCGACTACGAAAGCGAATTGAGTTGCGATCACGCGATCAGAATTGAGAACAACCGCAAAGTCGATGGAAGGGCTCTTGTCGTTCAGAAGAAGACTAATAATGACTTTCATAGCAATGACTCCGATGTGAGACAACATATAATTGATTTAATGATTTAATTTTGTCTTTAATTAATGTCTTTGTTTTGGTTGTTGTCGTCAAAAGAGGGCCAAAAAGAGGCCGCGAAGTGAGGGTTGGGGTAATGACAACAACACGTCTTCCAATTGGTCCGCTAACACATCCACTAATAACGACGACTGGGGTTCGAGTGCACCGGCAGCTAAGAGCGACGATTGGGGGTCGGCCTCCAAGACTGACAGCTGGGGCAGTTCGAACGGTCGCGGCGGCGGCGGAGGGGGCGGCAGTCGAGGAGGTGGCAGTCGAGGGGGCGGTAATAGTTGCTTCAAGTGTGGAGAGAGCGGACACTTTTCCCGAGAGTGTCCTAAAGCCGGCGAAGGGGGCGGTCGGGGCAGAGGCCGCGGCGGCGGTGGCGGTGGCAGAGGTGGTGGAAATGCTTGTTTCCACTGCCAAGAAGAGGGCCACTTCTCACGAGAATGTCCTAAAAACCCGAGAGGAAGGGGAGGGTTAGTATTGAAGAATATTTTCAATTACTTATATTTTTGTATCAGTGATGAGAAAAAGTGCTAAAATATAGAGAACCGACAGTTGATTACGACAACTGGTGAGGACTCAAGCATTTGGGGCCATCTGACTAACACTTAATCGATTTTGTTTTCGAATTTTTAAAATTATTTCATTCATTAATTAAACTGTTTTTCAATTGCAAACAGAGGTCGCGGCGGAAGTGGAGGCCGAGGACGTGGAGGCGGCGGCGGTAGTAGTTGGGGCGGCGACACCAGTGGCGGTGCAAGCGATTGGGGCTCCGGTTCCGGTTCCGTCGATTGGGGCACAAGTAGTACAACTGATACTAAATCTAAAGTCAATGACGACTGGGGCTCAGGTACCTCGTCATCCATTCCGGCTAAGAGTGCGGCCGCCGACGACTGGGGCAGCACTACTGAGACTAAGACAACGGCAAAGACAGAAGATGTCGATTGGAGTAATGTTTTCAACAGTTCTGATACCAAACCGTCAACTACCCCGACGTGGGGGGCGAGCACTAGTGGGGGCAAAAGCTCTTCGGCCCCCAAACAGGAGGACGACGACGGATGGAATTAAACGAATCGTTAAATATATTTTTGTTTTGAATACTAAATATGCGATCAATCGAATCAATCATAGAATTCATATAATCATAAATTATTCTTTTTTTAACTGAATGTAAATAACGCTAAACAGTGTTTGTGACAACAATTATCAAACAGTCGTCAATCGCTTATATTTTCCATTAATTAATCCATTATTTCCTTTCGATTACTCAATATTTCATTCCATTATTTCAGAATTTTTTGTTTTTCCTTCAAATCATTGGTTAATTTTTTTGAAAACAAAATTTAAATCATTTATAAAAATTTGTTTTTTTCTAATCTTAAATTCAAATTGAATTGAAATATAAGTCATTACTTTATAACTAACTATTAGTAAATTCAAATTTTATTGAATTTTTTCTTCTTTTTGTTCAATTCTAAAGATTATTTTTTTAATCAAATTCTTTTGAATCAAAAAATGTTTTTTCAAACAAAATCTTTTCACCAAATGCTGAAAACTTTCCGACTCTCTCTCTCTCTCTCTCTCTATAAATGTTTAAGAATTAAAAAAAACTTGAAATTCAATGAAAATATTTATTAATATTTTTGATGAAATACAGACCAAAACAAGTGATGTCTGGAAAAGAAACCAATGAAACGAATGAATTATATGTTAATTAAAGTCGAATTGCTTTCAATTAACGTTTAGTCATGTCTTATATTTTGAGAAACAGTTTTGGCTTTTATTTCTTAATTTGCCTTTTGGTGAAATACTTAACTAATTATCTCTTTATGTTCTCTCACTTTCGATTAGTTCTTAATTAATGACTAATTAAATGAATTGCAAACTATTGGCGAAAATATTTCGGTGAAAACTAAACATAAATTTTGTTTTAATTCAAATTTGAATTAAACGGATATACGAATCGATTATAAAAGAGATATATTGAATATCGAGAGTTGAGATCAATTGCGAAACACAATATGTCTTAAGAAATGATTGAAGTTTTGGACAAAATGTTCGAATCGATAAAGAAATGAAATTTTTTGAATAAAAATGTTTTACTGAAAAGAGATAAGAATAACGCAAAACGAATGATAAATGCTTTGAAACGCTTTGCTATTCGAAAGTTGAGAAAATAGTTTAATCGAATAAATGGAAAAACAGACAAATAATTGGATTTGTGTTTAGCCTTCGATATAATGGTCTGACGTATGGTTGGGTCAGACGTAATGTCGAAACGAAGAAAGTTATGATTGTTTGCAAACTGTGGCTAAATATGAATAATGAATACATTTCTCGAATTGTTTGAATCCATTTAAAGCATAAATTACAGTCAAATCTAATGAACGGTTTTGTCTTATTGTTGTTGAGCTTGAAATAGAAGTTTAATGAAAATTAAGTCAATTATTACAAAAAGATAATATGATTGTAGTTATGGAAACCGTTTTATTAATTCGGTTTCTGTTCTATAACAGTCGAGAGCACCCGTACATAAGGTCGGGCGAAAACTACAGTAGCTAGGCAATTATTTAATATATATTATAACTGACAAACAGTTAGTTATAGTAAGACAACTATTTTACCAATCCTTCTGATTGTGATATACAATGGTTTTGGAGTAAATTATAGACTTGAGATCCGATGCATTGACCAGAACTATAGTCTTTGCAATGTTTACGGTTTGCAAATAATTCGATGTTTTCTTATTTTGTGGGTAAGAGCCGAGTGTTTAGCAACTGATTCCTGTTTTTGGTTTCAATCTTTTGCTACTATTTTGGGCCATCACTGCATACAAACGGATCTAATTGAGAGAAATTGTTTAAGAATTGAGTTTATGTCAACAAACACATAGACCAACAAATAAATTATATGCGATATCAAAAAAGACAATTAAATGGATTCTATATTTACAATTGTCCTATATATTTAATTATGCTTAATAATTGTGCCAGTTGCAGTTAAAATGAAATTAAACCTAAATTTAGAACCATTTGCTTCAACTTTATAATTAAAATTTCCCAAAAAATTGAAATAAACAAAAACTTCGAATCAGAAAAACCCACAAAAAAGTTTCCAAACTTTGATACAATTTTACAAAAATGCGTTTAATTATTGTTTTGAAGTAGTTTTAGACATATTTTCCTTCTAATGAATCATGTGTTTGTCAATTAGAGAAAAAAGCTGTTTTCAGTTCGAGTGGTCAATAGTATGTAAGGCCTGAGGCCCAGGATTTTTCAACATAACTCAGACCCAAAAGTAACTAAATATAGCACAAAATCTATGGCATATCTAAGCATTTGTATCTAAGCGCCTATAATATAACTTTTAGTTTAACTATAATTTCGGAAATCTACTGAAAATTTTGCTCAGTTTTACAGATTATATGAGATATTACGTGAAAATTAAAACAAGACATAATCGAAGACAAGTTACAAAACTAAAGCCGATATAAAATGATAGGAGAGTTAGCACAGGAATTAAAAGACTTACTTCGGATTGATTTTTATTTCATTAATTAAATCCGTCGTTATATCTAAATTGTGGATAAGTTTTGCAACTCTTCTATAATGAGAAAAGACTTAAAAGATATCTCTTATTCGCTTTACTCCAGTTATTGACTAACTTATAGTCTCTAAATAATATTAATCCCAACGGAATAGAAACCACTCAATCGTTTCCGACATTATTTAGTTTGGATTTGTTAATAAAAATTGCGAATAATTTTCCACCGATTAGTTGGTTAATAAAATCTAATTTAACGAAAGGATTGGCAAAAATTTGTTTATAATTTGTTTTCCTAACTTTTGGTTAGACATAATTTTTGACTCAACAACACTAATGCAACAAAACTGCAAACATAGGCTTGAAATCGAAACGAGAGAATCAAAAGAATCCAATTAAAGTGTATATCAAATCGAAAGTAGAGATAACGTAAAGTAATTTCGAGTTTCGATCGATTCTCAAAACGAAATGCTTTTACTCTTCACTACAAAACTCTTTTTGTCAATTGAGTCGAACTGTTAATTCGGATATTTGACTCAATCCTGATTCAACTATCATTGTCTGTCACAAAAACTAACTTATGTTTACTCTCCTAACCAGGGGTTGAGGGTCAGGGAGTTTGCAAGCTTAAGCAACAGATTATAAACATTGATAATATTATTGGCTTTACTTTTGTTTATTTTTTTGGCATGAACTGAATTTAAATTAAATTTATCAAGTTTGTCTTGCGAATATTTACAAGTATTTTTATTAAAATAGTGTAGCTCCATAATTGCCTTGCTCTTCTTTTACCAATTGATTTACAACTACAAATGTTGTACAAATTGCGTTCTAAGTCTAAAGTGATTGTCTATTCAATTGTTTTATTTGTTTTGGAAGAGAATACAGAATATACTTCAAACTCCACTTCAATGCCTTACTATCAATATAACAAATTGTATACTTTTGTTATAATTAGAGCAATGATTTTGACCTATTCAGGACTATCTTAGCGGATCATAGGCCTACATATAGAGTTAGTTAGCATCCGAATAACATCTTTTAGACTAGTTTAAAAAAGTTTTAATAAGTCTATAAATTTTTATTTGAGACTATTTGAACAAGTTGAGAATTTAATTATTTTTATACACAAAAAATATTTTTTATTATTTAAATTCTACTTAAAATAATCTTAATTTATAATTAAATTTTAAAACTATTATTCGCTAACATTATGTCTACCAAATGTTTAATGCAGTCTAATATTTATTTAAACTTAATATTTGCTTTAATTTTTGAATTAAATGTTTAATTAATTTAAATATAAAAGTTAAAATGCCAAAACCAGCCCCGAGTCGAATTAAATTATATTAGTTTTTTTAATATGTAACTCAAACATGTAAAAATTTGATGGGCTTTGGGGTCAAAAGATGTTAAATACTATTTTAAATACTTTATAGAAATTTCAGAAACAATTGAAAATTTTGACTCAAAATATGCAATATTTATAAGAGACAACAGAAAGTTAATTAATATTTTAAATATTTAAAACAATTTGGCATTAATTTTGGTTTATTTTTGTTGTTTGGCTAAATGTATATTAAAATTAAAAGTTAATAATTTGGTTTTTATTAAGAGTGTTTGTTTAATTTAGTCAGTCAATAATCATTTAATCATATTATCTGGGGAAAATGGTATAAATTTTGTTTTAAAAATGTTTTATTAATAGTTTTAAACAAATAATTTTAATATTAAAAATAGTAAGCAGAAAAAGTGGTGTGAAATATGTTTTAGCAGTTATTCAAACAACTACTGTATTTTGTTTATTTTTCTTGGTTTTTAAGTTAGGTTAGGTTAGTGGTTGAGTAAATGTTTATTTGCCAATTCTTTAGCTATAATAAATTATAATTTATAAGTTATTTAAAATAGAGTTAATAATATTTCAACCTGTGTTTGCAATAAAGAACATTGTAATATCATAATATTACAAAATTATAATAGCATCTAAATTATAAAAAGTATCAGATTTAATTGTTGTGTGTCCCTCAAGCGTTAAACAAATAATATGCCCGGCCAAAGTTGGGATTATCAGAATATTTAAAAAAAAATATTTTATTATAATTAATAAATAAAAAGTAAAATTTTTATTTAAAAAAGTATTGTGATACACAAATAATTATTTTTAAAATTTATTTTCTGTAAATCTATTTTCTAAATAATAAAAAGTTTAATTTTTAATTTTTATTTTATTTATAAAATAATTTTTCAAAATGTAAAATTTCTATTAATAATTTATATATATATTTAAAATAATGTTTGTTTATTAAAAATTTATTTTGTTTTATATTTTTAGTACTCTCCACTTTTGCCACGAATAATTTCTGCAACGTCTGAAGAACATTAGTTATAAAACTTAAATTATTAAAAAAAAAGTTAGTATATAACAAATTAATAAATTGACATAAGAATAGGAATTGATAAATTTAAAATTGGCATTTATTGCCCTTAATTAGCATTTTGTGAGCGAAAATGTACCTCTTTTTCTATAATTTGCCAACCGACAAATTTTTTTAGTTTTACGCACAAAATTAGAAAATTTTCCCTAAATTGACGTTTTAAATTTGAATTAAGTTAGATTGGGTTAAATTGTGTCATAATTATAGGCATTAAAAAAAATTCTTGCCTGACCCCCTCCCCCCTAACTCGACAAAATCTTTTGAATCTCTGTATAAGAAAGTGCATACTGTACATGCTAAAAACTAATTATCTATTTGCTGAGTAAGCTTAACTAAGCTTTTTAATCTTGGTCATTAAATTTATTAAAATGGAGCCTTGGGAGTAATTATTGAATATAGATGTCTAATTAAAATTAAATAAAATTTTTCATTATTTGTTAATTATTTTGTTTATTTTTGTATTATTTAATATGCCACATTTTTAGATTTATAATTTATTTAATTTTCAATTGCTTTTAAATACATATTAATGGTATTTAAAAGTTTTCATTTAAACCGTATCTCTAAATGTAATAATAACTATATTTTATTTAACTAATGTTTTGGATTTAATTTTTGATTTATAACTGTTATTCAAATTAAAAAACCGTAAAAACATCCAATGAATAAAATGTAGAAATTTTCATTTGATAATATTTATGTCTTTAGCTTTTATTGATTAAATAAAACAATAAAATTGAGTTTAGCTAAAGAATAAAGAAAAACAATAAAAATTGTTTGAAATACCAAAACAAAATTTTTTTTTAATTAGAAAAGATCAAAGGTTTAAAGTAAAGATGAAAATAATCTTATTTAAAAAGTAGGCAATTAATCAATTTGTTAAAAAAAAACTTTAGAATAATACAATTAATTACAGTTTATTAAACATATTTAGACAAAATGTTTAACTCGCGTCACATCTCAAGTGATTTTAAGAAAACTTTGCATTAATCGGATGTTCTTTAATCAGATTTTTTCTTTGTCAGTGACTTTAATGTACAGTACATTAGAGACAAGTTTTGGTTCAGTTGTTGATTTGAAAAATCTATCCAATATTTAAAGCCAGACTTATCTAAAATAAGTTATTATAATTCAGTTAAATATTTTCTTTTGCATATTTGAATTAATAAGTTTAAATTGCTGATTTAAATACTTTATTTTTAATTAATAAAATTTTTTATATGATACTTGTGCGAATAATTTTTATAAGCAATAAATTTTTATATAAGTTTGATTAATTGAAATGTAATGATAAAAATAGTAATTTGAACTATAATTTACAGTAACTTCAGTTTAATAATTTACTTTTATTTTATAATAAATAATTATTAATTTTTATGTAAAGTTTAAAATTTATAATTATACATTCTAAAAATTTATTGTAAATTTGTTTTTACGTATGTTTTTATCCACGCCTGTTTTAAATTATCTGTAATTTGTCAAATTTAAATACATTTTATAATAACTTTAATTTTAAAAAGTTTTGCATATAAATTGTATCACAAATAATTTTAAATATTATTTTTTAAATATAAAAAATCTATTAATATATTTTTAATGTATTAATTTTTTAATTCTAATTTAATTAATAATTTCTATTGTTAATTTAGATTAAATTAGATTGAAAGGTTTTATATATTGAGTTAATCTTAAAAATATAAGGTTGGGTTGGGTTGGGTTGGGTTGGGTTGGGTTGACAAAAAGTGATCAATTTTTGTCTCTACTGTACATTAACCTTGATTAAAATAAAAATGGAAAATTTTGATTAAGTCAAGTTAAATGAGTTGAGAAAAAAGTTATTAAATCTTATCGAATTATACAAATTATATTAATTAGATTTAAAATTATATTTAAATAAATTAGTAAACAATTTTCATAAATTGCATTCTTAATATCTTTTGTGCAAATTTTTTATTAAATTTATTTTATTATTATTAATTAAATTAGTTAATTTAGTATTCTTTATGAAAGATTAAAAAGGTCGGCCGATTCAGGAGGGAATCAGGGCAAATTATTTTTAAAACAAAAACGCTTAAAAAGCCTTAAAATCACTAAATTTAAACCGTATTTGAGCACCAATTAGGGCTAAAACTAAAACTAAAAAAATTTGCCGATTGTCTCTGGCAGCCGGAAAATCAAGTGATCTGTCCTTTTTCGCAAACCAAATGCCAATTTTAAAAATAAAGGAAATTTTCGCCTGATTCCTTTTTTCTTAATAAAAACAATTTAATTTTAGTTTTTGTTTAATTAAATTTATATTTTTAAATGTGATTTTGTTAGTATTTTATTTTTATGTTGTTTTAAATCTACTCGTATTTGAATTTTTATAGTTATTTAGGTTTTGTAAGTTGGTTTGCATATTGTTAAAAGGCATATTCAAAGAGAATACTTTATTCTTAACACAACTTAATTATTCGGACAAACTTTGCATTATGTCTTTGCGTAATACGTTTCGAATGTCATTTATCAGACATTCTTCATCAGCGACAATTGACTATGTACTAATTCTCATTAGTAATGATCGATTTATATGTCGGTCGTATTACTACTCGTATTTGTTTAAATTTTTATTTTTAATTAAAAAAATTTAATTACTGTATCATATTAATAAAAAAATTAATTTATTCCAAGTTACTGTCAGTCTTATTTATTTTATTTGTTTTGTTTTAATCTCTCAGAAAGGCATTAGTTATATTAACAAAATTATATTAATTGCCATTCGATAGCATTTTTTGCAGTGTATAAGATTTCAGAAAAAAAAACTAGTTAGAATAAGCTAGTTAACTTAATTCTATTTTATTAGATTTATATCAAGGCAATTAATTATATAATTTTTTACTCTTTATTAAATTTAAATTTTATTGCAGCAAAAAAGAAATTTTAAGAAACTTTTTTAAAATTAATTTTTACAATACTTTATATTCTGATTCATAATTTTTAATTTGAAAATATAAATTCTGATAAACATAACCTTTGGTTAATGAGGTGTAACTGACATTCATTTTCAATCGATAACTATTGGAAAATATTTCTTAATTTGCTTTCAGATCTAAACTTAATTATAATCAATAAAAATGATACCAAAAACTGGTGAACGTGACTGAAGACACTGCAGAAGCACTGCTAACATAAATACAATCACTCTTTCAGTTTGTATTTTATTTTTTATCATTTCTTAATTCAATACTCGGATAGTTTTTCACTGTTTCTAATGTTATGCCTGTCCTCCCATTCCCACTGTTTGACGTACTTAAACAGATTATTTATCCGAACATTTTAACTTAATTAATGACTCAAATATAATATAATAACTAAATTTAGATTCTCTATAGATTTTATGGTCAAAATTTGTGCCAAAAATAATTTCAATCGATTAGTTAAGTCAAATAAATGTCTTCAAATAAATGCACACTTTTTTGAATATAACTTTTTAGTCAAAAAATTGTGAAATTCTTTAGAATTTTTTTAATTAATATGTTTTTTAAATGTTTTATAAATCTATTTATTATTATTATTATTTTATTTTTGCATATTTAAAGAAAGTCTTATTTTTATTATTTACTTTTAATATAAACATTAAATTTATTTTAAGAAAATAAATTTTATTTTTGATTTAAATTAATATATAGTAACAAACTGTAAAAATCCAATTAACTCTTTAAAAACATATTTAAAGGATTTATTTTACATTTTATTTAGTCATAGGATATAACACATATTCCTCTATTGTTTTTGTTTATAATAAAATATTTTTCATTTGGATTCTGAACTTAATTTTCAAGGATTTCTGGCTTTTAATCAGATTTTAAGTTTTTTCAATTTTAAATTCATTGCGCTTTTAGTTGTATTAATAATTTACTTTAAGTTAAAAATAAAACATTTCATATGTTTTCTAGTTTTGCAATAACTTTCAATGATTTGATTGAAAATTAATTAAATTTGTCATTAAATATGACGTTAATCAATGCCAAATAAACGATAATATTATTAATGTTTGATTTATTGTTAGATTATTTTATAGATGTATCTAGATGAATGTATTGTAAAATTTTAAATTCTGATTTTGCAATAAAAACTCTTTTAAAAATTATTATTGAAGTAATTAGTCATTTTAGTAAAGTGACAAATATTTTCTAAACTTTATCTAGTCAATAATTAAATTCTACATTAGTTTTAATCGCTTAGACTTTTAATGAGTAAAAAATCAATTAATTCTATTAATTATATTTAATTTAAAAACTAGAATTTTTTGTATAAAAATAAAACATGAAAATTTAATAGATTAGTTATACTGTATATAAAAAACAATAATTGCATTCATTGTCTTACATCAGATCTGGTGCTTAGAGATCCGGTCTTTCCCATTGATTTAATCACTTTAATGATTATTGTAATTAAAATTATTATAAATTCATTAGTGCTGTATATATACAAGTGTTTGAACCAAACCTTCAATTATTTAAAGTCTAGTTCAAAACCAGATATAAAAAATTTTGTTTTATACAACATATATACAGTGTATTGTTATATAAATGATTAGTTAAATGATTTTTATTGGAATTTTCTTTACCTAGATTAAATTTTAAATATACAGTACTTTCATAAGTTAGTCTACAGATAATATAGTCGACAATGTTGCAAAAAAAGCTATTATAAAGTTTAGTAATTATACTTATGTCCTTGCATGAATTAAATGTTAAAACTTTGTATTAAATTGAAATTTGTAAATTATATATATAGAACTTTAAGATAAGGTAATTAAAATAATTTAAGTAAAGGATTGAAAAGCAATTATTAAAAACAAAAATAGTTTACAGTTAATATCAGAGTTAGTCAAAACAGGGTATAATCAAAATTCCTTCTTATATTAAAAAAAAATTAACAAATACATTCATAAGTTTTGAACACAAAATAAGTACTTTCATTATGTTTTGCCAATTGCCTCAGGTTTGGCAATTCTGTTGACAAAATTAAAAATAAATTCTAAATTAGTGCTAAATTTAGTTTAATCAAGCTAAAATGCAAAATTGCGTAAAAAATATTTGCCAATTTATCTTCTCTTATACCCATAAGTTTTTAAGTCTCTCCTTTGACTCGGCTGATCTTGATTAAACCTGATTTAATATAAGTACAGCTAGAACTATACTGTAACAATATACAATTTTATTTTAAATTCCTAAAATTGTGCTAGATTTAGATATTTAAACAAAATTCTATAGATTTGGTTATATTTATTTAAAAATATTTATTCCATTAAAATTTTGTCTTAATTTAATATCTAATAAAATTAAGTAAAACAATGAAATGTTGACATATATTGCGTATATCTAAGCAGTCGTTAACACATTTCAGATTTTTTCTTTTAATAGCTTTTCTTCGCTTTTGTTCTTCAAATCAAAATATTTGATTAAATAAATAATTAATTAAAAATTCTTAATTAAAACGTTAAAAGTTAAATTTCCTTTTATTCAGTATATAAATAATAGTATAAATATTATGATTAGATTTTAACTTTTAATTACTTTCCGTCTTATTTATGAATACGTAAATACATTAACAGTTTGTTGTTTAGAAAAATTTATACAAAATATTATCAATTAAATCGACAATATTTTGAAAAATTTGGAAAATTTTGCATTCGTGTCAAGTATAGCGTAATTATTTACAGTATACAGTATAGCTTATAAGTTTTTATTTAATCAAACAAGTTATATAATTACGTTATACTAGACACGAATGCAAAAATTTTATAAAACAGATTACAAATAAAAATGTTTTAGTATTTAATTTTTAAAAATAAACGGAAATATTCATATTTCATAATAACATTAATAAAAGTTTATTTTTTCATATCATTTGAAACTTAAATTCTTTAACAATATAATCAAATTTATTTGAATCACAACCGAAAAATATTATTAATAAATTAAAATAAAATATTTAAAATATAATATAATTTTTCCATAAGATATGATAACAATTAAGATATTACTAAAAGATATTATTAATTTATATTTAATGTTAAGTTCAATTTTTATAACATTTGACCTCTAAATCGAAAATGTTTTTACTATCAATAAAAAACTTACTAAATTTAATTTAATATTTTGATATTTTAAATTAATTTTTATGTGAAAAATAGTTTATTTTCAAATTCTTATCTTTAGTATAAATTAAAATTTATTATTTTATAATTAACTAAAAATAAACATCATTAAAATAAGCACTTTAAAATTTACTACAAAATCTATATATAACTTATTTTGCAAATATATTAATATAAGAAAAACAAAACAAGATTAGTTTTTGCGAAATAAGGAAAAAACATTTGAACAATAAACTAAAAAAATAATATTTAAATAATCATTTAAAAACAAATAATAATTAATCCAACAACATGATAAAAACATATTAATAGTAAAATTAGTATTAAAACAAGAAAATTATTCTTATATTAAAAACATAGATAAGGGTGACAAACAAAAACTAAGTGATTGATTGCTTAATTAATGCATGTAATGAATAATAAATTAAGTTTCAAGTACATATTTTAATACAGATGTTTAAGAGAATAAAATTGCATCTACTGAATCTTATACATTTTTAAAAGTTGTTTGTTTTTTAAAGTAGTGTTTGAGTAACCAAAAACTTATGTAAATCTATATAAGAAAATAGATGTTCAGAATTGATAAACAAATGTCAAAATAAATAATAAAATTATGTTTTTAGGCGGAGATAGAAAATACTTAAGAGATGTGTTTTGCTGAAAACATTGGAAATTACTCTTACGTTTAGAGAACAGACAAATGACATACGATTTACTTTTAACACTAACTATGTTTGCGTGCCTTAAGGCTTGTTATGCCTACAAATGATAGCAAAATCATTAAAAAAATATCTCAAAAAGAATAAAGAAAACAGAGTTAACGACGAAATATGATTGTAATTTCCAGAATTGATTATTTAATTTAAGTACAAATCGAGATATTTATATATATATGTATAGAGTATGTGGTGAGAAGAGCGCCGGAGATCGGGGGGAAGGGCCTAACAGAATGATATCATATTATGACAGAATTAGGAAAAATTATTTTTCAAACTTTTATAAATATAAAAGCGGCAGAAAAACTATCGCTCAGTTAGAAGTGATTTGAATTCATTGCAATTTTATATGAAAGTAGTTTTTTCTAAAACATAAGTTATATAACAGTCGAATCACACTCTCGATTAAACTTTAAAAGAAATTTTTTAGTTTGTATTTTAATACCAGTTCTGTTCTTAAAAAATGAGCCATAAGTTGTTGTACGTGACATCAACCATAACCACACTTTTTATTTATCTCTACTTTTGCTGCCTTTTGCAGCACTCAAATTGTGCTAAACTTGATCTGAATCAACTAGCTAGAAGGTATGTTCATCTTGTTATACTGGTCTCGATTAATGGTTCTATCTTTGAATTATTGATACGCAAACCTTTTTCTCATACATTTTTAACTTGTTTGATAATAAAAATAAAAGTTATTTTAAACTTTCTGAATACTCATATTACGAATTAGACTCTTTTTTGTCAAGGTCTAGCAAGGTCAACTAGTGTTTTCCTATTATTAAGTAGCTTGTTCACTTTTTATAATTTGTGTAATTTAATAATTTATTGTTTTTAATTTTTAAAATTAGTTTTAGTGTCTGTTTTGTTTGAACTTTTTTTGTTGATAGAATTCAGAATATTTTTTAGAATAACATTTTTATTGTCTAATATTTTTGGGTAATTTATTTTAAATTATTATTTTTACAGCAATAAGAAATAGCAAAAAAGTTTTTATTGTTTAAGAATAGCATTCAGATTAGTTGTCGTAATTTGATTTTTAATGTATTGCTTTATTTTTATTGTTTTATTTGCAAATATTCTGTTGATTCTCACAAATTGTTTGTGATTGTTATCAAAAGTATTTTGATCTTAAATTACAATTACTATAGTTTAAGCGTTTGATTATTTGCTCCGAAAAGTCTTCTCATTCTCTTAGATAGTAAACACTTTTGTTATTGTCTCAGTTCTCAGTATTAATGCAAAACACGATTTATTCAGATAAATATTTCTTTGTTCCCAAACATTAACTTTATTTCCAAATTAACCTAGTCATTTGTAAACAAATTGTAAAAAGAATGACGTTACATTGAGAAGCTTTATGCAATTTATTTATTTAGAATTATTTATTAAAATATAATTTTAATTTTTTAATTAAAATTCATTGTAATCTTCTAGTTTTAACTGCAATAAATAATGTTTTATTATATAAGAATTAAATTGTAATATTAAATAATTATTAGTTATATTATTTTTTAAAATTTTTTAACTTGCTCTTGCTGTTTAAATTTACTTTACTACAGCAAGATATAAAGTATCGATATTTTAATTTGATTTGATATAAACGTAATAAAAACAAAACAAAAAATTGTTTCAAGTGTTTTGTATTAAAAGTGACAATTTCTTAATACATATATAATTGAGATTTATTTGAATATTTGACATACATTCAAATGTCAGTCATTCTTAAGACAAGACAAGTCTTTTAACTTAAACATTTAAAACGCTTTCTTTAGCACAAATCTAATGTTAGGACTTTATTGGCATTTCTTTACTGGATATTACTTTTTATAGATTTACACAAAAAATCAATTAAAGTTTAATTAACTTGCTTAATTCTTGTAGCTAATATTTGAAATAATATTATTTTAATTTTATTTATAATTATTAATTTATTTTTCTAAATTTAACTTTTTTATATGTTTTTAAACAAATCTGTTAATGTTAGCAGGCATATTCATATAGAATACTTTATTAATTTTATTTATTACTTCATATTTAATTTGTTTCATTTTGTTTGTGATCAATGACTGCAATTAAATGTTAAAATTAAATATGAAACAATACATAAACAAACAATTATTATATTATTTTAATTATTATTGCAACTCAACTCAGCTCAATTATCAGACCACCCAGCTCATCTTTAACCTAGACCGATATATAATTTGATCGTTACTAATGAGATGTCTGATAAATGACATTCGAAATGTATTGCGTTCGACACAATGCAAAATTTGTCCGAATAATTAAGTTGTGCTAAGAATAAAGTATTCTATAAATATGCCTGCTAACAATATACAAACTAACTTACAAAACCTAAATAATCTTAGAAATTCAAATCTGTTAATATTTTTTTCGAATTAAAATATAAATGTTTAACTATATATTCGAATACAAATTTTTATTTAAACTATTTGATTTAAAAGTTTTATATAATTAAAATACTTTTACAAGTTAATAGTTTCAAATATCAATTATATATTATTAATAAGTAGTTACTATCGTTAGTGATTAATGAAGATTATATTAAATTGTATGTAATTCAAAAGTGTATTAAATACAGGATATTAATGTTTATTTAATATTTTTTCTTTTTTTAATTTATTACATTGCACATAAGTATGTATATTATTGCTTCATATTAATATGCAAAAATATGCTCAATAAATGAACATTTAATAACTTATATTTTGCTTTAAATTTTATTAATTCTAGATAAATATTCTAGAAATATATATATACATATATATTTAAAATAACAAAATTCTTCCGCTTTTAGATATTAATATTTTTATTTATTGTTGAAGAATAAATAACTATTTACTTGTTAAAACAAAATTGAAAGTAGTTTTCAATACGAAAATTGAAATAAATATCATATTTCGATATCATATTAAATAGCAAAAAGTTAGTTGAATTACGTGCGAAGAAAAACGTATAAAAAGTTTAGTTTTTCAATAAAAATGGGCTTGAGTGTGTTTGTGTGGGTTTTTGAACTGACATAAATTGAAATATTTTTAAAAGCATCTTTCTGACATTACATAACATTGAAATTTTTTTAGTTTCAAACATTGATGTAAACTGAAAACCAAATTTTGCACAAATATAGAAATACTTTACATACGTTTCATTCATATATTATAATTATATATTTTCGGCACCTTTTCGCAGAAACAGAAGACATCTAATCGATAGACCAAAGCCAATGAACATGCTAGAAGTGATCAAACTCTTGCAAAATGAAAATTTTAATTCACTCAACGCACAGCAAAATCTTGAGTATGTGTTCATACATTAAAAAAATTTAATTCAATTATAAATTTAATCTATTTTTAACAATATTTTAGTGAAAAGCGAATTGGATTAGGTCTGAGTCGCGGCTATTCGGGCACTCAAGCGGCTAAACACTTACTCGGGATAACAGCCGCCAATCAGCCTAATAGCCCGGGCAGACGGAGACGATCTTTATTTTACTAACTAAGACAAATTAGATTTTAGTTTTAAAATTGATTTTATTTATTATATTCTGTATATTATGTAAAAAAGGCTTATTTCTAATAACTTATTAGAATTTAATATTTATTTAATATTAATATAATTTGAATTTGAATTTGAATTTTAAAATTCAAAAATAGTGTAATAATTATTAATTATTTGAAACTTATTATTAATACAATTCTTGATATTATATAAATATATTTTTAGCAAGCAATTGATTAATTATTTAATTTATGTATTCAATATATAATTGAAAATTGTATTTATTTAGTAATTTAACTTATTGTTTTTAATATGTTTGACAAAATTAAGCATGGAACTTTATTTTGTCAACTCTTAAAACTCATTTGTGATCTCAAGCATTCATTTTTTATTTGAGACAAACTTTAATATTTTGTACTCTTTGTTGTGAATAAAGAGTTATAAAAGTATTATAAATCAAAATAAATATTTGATTTGTTTTCTGAATTAGACTTTTTAAACATTAAATTTTAAGTATAATTTTTTGCTGTAGTTTAATAAAAATTTATGTTATGAGTAAAACTTAGTAAAAGTTTTAAAAACATAAATTTTTAGACTTATTTTTAAGTTTAAAAATTAACAATTTAATTAATTATTGGTACAAAATAATAAAAAATATATTTATATATAATATCAATATTAATAAAATATATAATACACTATTTATTACACTATTGACTATTAATTTATTACAAACATAAAAATTATTTTTAAATATTTTAACCATTACTTTAATAAAAATATTATTAATTATAAAAAAATTATTAAACAAAATATATAAAATAAATTCTGGTTTATAAATCTTAATGAATTTTTCATAAGATATAAAACAAAATTTCGGTAAAGATATTTGTATGTGTTATATATAGCTTATAGACTATATATCTAAAACTACATAAAATCAAAAGACATGAATGAATAAAATTTTACGGCATATAAAAAAATTAAAGCATAGTAACTATAGAATTGAATCAAATAGTATTTAATGTATAAAAAATACAATTATTCCAATTTTACGGTTGAGTTAATGTTATTATTTAAAGGAAACGCATCATAAGTTAAATGATGCAAAAGATTTCTATTATTTTGTGTCTCAACTCAGCGTAAGATTGATTTATGTAATAAAGTTTTTGACAGAATAAAGCTTTTGGTCTCCCATTGAAAAAAAATAAAATTTTTCTTAAATTATTCGTTGGTTTCATAAAAATCAAAAACAACAGAATTGTCACAAATGATTCAGAATTGTTTGGAGAATAAAAAATACAAAAAACTCTTTTATATTTATTAAAAAAAAAGTCAAACTTAAGATTATTATTATTTTCAGGCTCTATGTGTGCGAAAGAGCAGATATATTAAGATTAAGAATCAGTGACTTCTTGATTGTGTTGTGGACTCCAAACAGATTAAACTTATATTTATTTTGATCTAAATTCTACGCTTACTATAAATCTAACTCTAAGTGTAAAAATGACCCAAAACTATAATAAAAACTTTTAGGAAAAGACATTTCGTTGTTTCAAGACAACAAAAACAAAATTCAGCTTGCCATTAATTTTACTCTAAGGTTTATTTTTATAATTTGTATTTAATTAAACCAGGGATTGAGAAGGTAGGCCGATACAGGGGGATTAGGGGGGTTTCCAAAAACGCTCAAAAACCTATATTTGTGATAAAATTTTACCTAATTTAACTGGATTTAAACCGGATTTGGCAATAATTTAGGGAAATTTCCTCAATTTTGGTCAACAAAACCTAAAAAAATTTTAAGAGCCGAAAAATAGTCGAGGAGCACTTTTTGCAAACCAAATGCTAAAAAGTGATAAATCCAAATTTTCAAAATCAGGTGGGGTTTTAGCTGATCCATCCTTTACAATTCCAGAATTAAACTGTTAAAAATAAAATAATTTATATATACAAACGTTTTTTATTTAAAATTTAATAATTTTAATCTTGTCAAAATTTAGCTTTGCTAATATAATTTTGATTAAAATTTTAAACCTTAATACTAAGGTTTAACAAGTTTGATTAAGTCAGAAAAGAAGGTATTGAAAGTAGGTTTGTAAATGGTTAATTTTTGGTAACGTTTACCCTTAAATTTAAACCAAATTTAATGTAAATTTCATAAACTATGTAAAGATTTTAAATTTGTTTTATTACTAAAACGCATTTTATTAATTACAGCAACAAACTGATATTTAAAGTATTTGTGGCACCAATATTAACAGTGACATTAAATTTATAAATAAATACTTTTAAAAATATTAATAACAATAAAATATTTTTAAACATTTAAAAATTTTACTTAAAGTAGTTGGCGGCAGATTGATAAAAATGCTTATTTTTAAAAATCAATTAAATTATAATAAAACCATTTGATATAATAGAAAAATATAAAAAAATTAATTTTCTAACTGTACTATTTAAAAAGTTAAGCATATTTAAAAATACGATATTTGCTTACAGTTTATATTTTTCAAACTTAATTTACAAGCAAACTAAATGAGATATTTAATTATTTTTTCACTAACACATAATATATTAAAGCAAATTTGGTAATTAAATTTAATATTTATATAAACAATTTTTTTTGTGACGGTAAATGATATTTAAAATATATAAACAGGGTTTTTATAAAAGTAGCAAATCAATTCCCGACTTCTGTTTAATCTGTTTAATTACATATATTAAATAACATTATATAATAATAAGTACATGTACACAGTGGCTTTAGATCAAATTTAGAACATTTTTATATTTCCACTTATATGTACATGTACTAACATAAGAGGTAATAAGGTACATATTTATTTCTGAGCCATATATTACGCACAATTATTTTTAAATCCTTTAAAATATTGTCCATGTTAGCTTTTGGCTCACCCTGCTTCAACCGTAGGTATTGATTAAACTTATTCTAATCTAATTAATTGAATGATGTTTGAGTTTACCTTGGATCAACATGAAAAACGATAATTTACAATACAAACATAATAAATGTAAATTTTGATTTGAAAACAACAAATGAAAATCAATACAAAAGTATAGTTAACAGCGAATGTATGGAAAGATTAGAAGCAAATCGTGAAAACCTAGTAATGTCTTCAATGTCTTCTCAAAGTCGTAACATAAGTAGAGATAAGTTTAGAAATAAATTGAATTACAAACGAAAGACGACTTTAAATGTTTTTGACTTTTTAATCATCGCTTTTGAAAGCAAACAATTTTATAAATCTAAATAATTTTCTAATTATAATTTTTTTCTAATGATTATTAAATCAAATTTAGAGCAAAAGTTATTTATATAATTTAAAAATTTAATTATGAAAAACTTTATTTATTTAATTAATTTTATTTAGAGTATTGTATAAATTTTACTATGCATTTAAAAAAATGTCTTTTTTGCCAAATTTAATTTAATAATGCTATTTATCTAAATTAAAAAACAAAAAATGCAAAACTGTTTATAAAAACTTAAGTATTAATTAAATATTAGCATTAATTTAAAAATTAACAAATAAAAAATTTTCAAATATAAATTTAAATTATGATTAATGTGTAAAGCTAAAAATTAAATAAATTTGTTTTAGTTTAACCTATACACTTTTGTCGGATAATTTTGCCACAAATGTTTATAAGCGATTGAGAAGAGGGAAGATAACCAAAATTTTATTTTATTTTATTGGTATTTATTTTATCTAGCAAAAAGGTACTCTTCTTATAATTTACTGGACGTCGAAGACAAGTTTTTTAGTTTTATGCCCAAAATTCAAAAATGTTTCTTAAAATGAGCTTTATTTCATTTTTAATTTAATTTACTTTCTAAAAATTACATTTTATTCTAACATTTATTTTGTTAGATCTAGCTAAATTAACTAAATTAATTTTATATTCAGTTTGAATTTTGTTAAATTGGGTTAAATTACATCACAATTGTATAGGTTTTAAAGCATTGAAAAATTTTTTCTTGATCCTTCCTTGAATCGGCCAATATTCTAAAACTTTGATTTTAATCAAAACACAAAATTAAAGTTTGTTTAAAGTTGACTCAAATTTTTATTTTCTCTTAAATCAAATCAAATTTGAATGACATGCAAAATACAGAAATTATTATTATTATTGTATATACACATAAAAAATATAATAAACAAAATTTCAATACATTTTCATTTTTTGGAATTGATTTATATCTTTTTGTTTGATTTTATTCAACAAATTTTTTTTTGAAAAAAAAATTTAATTTTTATACAGATATGAAAAACTTGAACACAACATAATATACTTTATATATAAATAACATATAATTCTTGATTTGATTAAAACTTTTTATTTATTTATCTAAATCTAAAAGAATTATTGTAATATTGATAAAATTAAATGATATAAACGCTATATACCTTATCTATCAAACAATGATATTATTCTCTCTTATCCATCTGTTTCTACGAATAGATCCGTAATTTTATTCAACAAATTTCACAACAAATTATCAAAAACAGAATTTAGCTAAACATCAATAAATATTTGTCAGATTTACCAATAGTTTTCAATAATAATCAACAATTAAAACGTATATTATTTGTATTGAATGTCAAATAGAATGAGTATTTGATGATATCTTTTGGTTTTGCGTTTATTTAAATTAAAAGTTTTTAAAACAATAAATAATAATTTTTTTATTTATTTTTGATTTTTTTGTGATTCAAAATTTTAAGAAATAAGAGATCCAGTCATTGGTTGAAGAACTGGTTATTTACGTCTTCTGCCGGGCCCGTTGGCAAAGTTGGCCGCAGACATACCCATCAGGTGTTTGGCCGCTTGACTGCCCGAAAAGCCTCGGCTCAAACCTAAATCGATTCCACGTTTCTGGCTATAGGAGAAAAGTTTTTTAACTTTAAATTAATAAGTTTTTAAATTTTCAAGTTTATAAATTTGTTTTTAATTGATTAGTTCTATATTTTATAGTTTGGTTTTTATTTTTAATGTTTTCCTTTTGTTAAACAAACTTACTAAAAAATGTTTGGAGAAAGTAATAAATTAAACAAAATATCTACAAAAAAGTTTAGTTTAAAAAACAAAATTTATTTCTTAAATTAAACTAAAAATATATAGTTTTCTAGAAAGTCTAAACTTAAGCATTGAATGCAAAATATAATTGACTTAATCAATATAAATAAATAATTGCTTAATATATTTGAAAAATATTTTGGGTTTTAGACTTTTTAGGTTAAGTTATTTTTAAATTTGAAAACAAAAAATTCTTCATTATTTTTGCATAGATTAATAATTAAATTTTTATTTTATTTTTAAATTTTAATTTAGGTTTTTCCTAAATGACTGCAATTTTAATATAGACTCTAAATCAAACAAAATTAAGAATAATTAAAATTTGAAATAATTAATATTAATATTAATGCAAGCGTAACCAAACAAAAAATAACAATGATAAAATAATAAGTATTTTAAAAATGTAGAGTTTAATTAAATTGACTTTTAAACAATTTTATTTTAACAAAATTAAAAGAAATATAAACTAACTTAAAAACTAATAAAAAATTTTAAATTGCAAAATTCAAAGAAGACTTGTTTAAGACTATTGGACAAAAATTGAGAAAATCGGCGGCTGCCAAATAAGCGGCAGTCCGTATCTTTTCGCGGGCTTAATGCTAAGGGGAATAAATTTCAATTTTTAAAATAAAATAGGAAATTGTCATTGATTCAGCCTTCTCAATCTTTACTATTTGAGCAAGTCCTACTCTTTTCTTTTTATGCTTAACAACAAGCAAATAGATTTTGATAAATTGTTTTAAAAAATTTTAACCAGCATATTTTAAATTTAAATAAAACCACAAAACAAAACAAAAAGCAAAACTATTCCCAACTAATGCTGAAATGATTTATAAAATACGAATTGTATAAATATTATCAAAATAAATAAATAATATAAATAAAAATAAAAAGATAGAATTGATTATTTTGCGGTAAATGAATGCGAGAATAGACTTACTTTTTGTAAAGTTCACTATTAGTGATACTTTGTTGCAGTGATTCTAAGACATCCATCACTTGTTCGGGATTTTCTATTTCAATGTAATTTCGTTTTATTCTTCTGTAAAATAGAGATATAGAAAGTGAACAAAAAAAGTAATATTAGAACTGAATATAAATTTGCGAATTTATTTCTGTCATTTATTTCGTAGCTCTTATTAAGTTTTTATTCATTTGTTTCAATTTGATTCATTAAATTAAGCCTTAATAAGGTTATGTAGTTATGTGTTGAGTGCATTGTTGAAGTTGCTTTTGTTATTAATGTTGTTTATATTTATTGAATCTAATTACTTATTTATTTTATTCTTAATTTTTTATTTTGTTATTCTTTATATTTATTATTTAGTAAAACTTTCAGTAGTTACTTTCAAACAATTAAATGATTAATGTATTGTTTGTGCCGTATTTACAGTTATATACAATTATTTTATATAAAGTTTTACTATATTTAACCTAGATGCTTAAATAAAAATTTTGCTATTACCAAATAGTTTCCACTCAACACTTTTGTGTGTAAATTAAATAAATAACATGTTGAATAAATTAATTTTTAAAATTAATGTAAATACAGTATATAATTTTCTTAATAAAAAGTAAGCTAATCAATTTTTGCAAAGTGAAATTTTAATCAAATTCTGTTTTATATTATTTCATAAGTACTGTACAGTCTTTAAGTAAATTGTTTAAAATAAATGTGAATAAAGAATACTTTAAATCAATAATTTTTAAGAATTTAACAGAACATGTACTAAAATTTTTGACTAAAACTAAATATATAATTAATTTTTGAAACAAAATATTTAATTCTTTTTTGCAAACTTTTTCTAACAAAAACTTTATTTAGGTTTTGTTATCGAAACAAATGGTTCTAAGAGTAAGACTTATAACATCTCTAATGAAACTGACGACAGATTTGTTGATTGATTAAAATGAATAAACATTTATTTGGGGATAACTTTGGATATAAAGAGCTTAACATAGACTAGCATTTGATGACTGCATCGAAAACAAATAAAAGCAGTTTTTGTCGTTTTAGTCGTAGGCGTAAACAGTCTTGACTTTAATTATTTGATTTGATCAGTAAATGACTAATCAAACCAAGACGTAAAACACACATCAATTCGTTTGATTGTTTTCCGATCTATTCATTTAAACCAAATTAACTAACTTTACGAAAAAAATTATTTACTCTATATTTAAAAAAATTTGGAAAACCTTTTTAAGTAAGCTTTCGAATTCATTTTTATTCGCTATTTATATAATTTCTCCATAGCTTAGAGATTAGAAAAAAAGTATTTTATTTGTTTTTAAAAAGACCGACAAAATTGAATGTTTTCTATAAATTCATGTAAACTGAAGCTCTAAATCCATTCGAGTGATGCAAATATTTAATATTTGTTTTAGTATATGATATCATTTATTTGCATTTATTGAGTATTTACTTAAACTTTTTCTTCAAATTTTCCTACGCTCTAGAGCTCTAGTATTGTAGAACAGAGCTGATGCGGATTGAGAGTGGGTCGAGAAGAGAGAGGAGAGAGAGAGAGAGAGAGCAGGAGAGAGAGAGAGCAGGAGAGAGAGAGCAGGAGAGAGAGAGAGAGAGCAGAAGAGAGCAGGAGAGAGAGAGAGAGAGAGAGAGAGAGAGAGAGAGAGAGAGGAGATGGAGATAAGAGGAGCTCGAGTGTAAAATGCCCAATTGAGACAAAATGGATTTAACTATGAGATTTCCTATTCTGATAAAATCTATTAAAAACACAAGTGTTGACTATTTTTATTATTTTTAATTTACAAGTGTTTCCTTAAATATATGTTTGTATCCATTGTTCGTATAAATAATTTTAGGTAATCTCTGAAATAAACATTTGAAAAATTTAAAAATAATCAACACTTCTTTCGACTCAATTTTGTTAATCTTCTCGAGCATTGGCTCACTTCAAGTGAATTTGAAATAAAAAATAAAATGAATAAAACAAAATATAGCTTATTATAAACTTGCTTAATGTATTTATGAATTAGTATTTTTCTGTTTAAAATAGTAATTTGCCCTTACTATTAATATAAAGTTTGCACTCAAGTAATTTTAAAATCAATAAAAATCATGTACTAGTGCATTTTAAAAATATCTTTAAAATTTAATTTATATAAATTTATTAGAAAATTAATAAAATTTTAATAAAGAAAAATGACTTAATTAGTTTATTAATGTAAAAATTTCTATTAGTGTGTTAATAAGACAAATAAAATTTTAACTAATTCAGAGATAAAACCAAATTAAAATTAAAATTCTATAAATTAAATAAAAATAAATTATAACTTTTATAATTTAAATATTATTTTCGGTCATTAGAATCAAATCATTAGTACTATATGAACTTATTTAAATGGAAAATTTGTTCTAGAACAAATTAACAACTGGCTCTCGTAATTAAATGTTAAAGAATTAAAGTAATATAAAGCAAAATTAACCAAGCACATACCGTTTTTCATTTTGTGGAAATGCAGAGATTAAAGAGATGTATATTAAGGATACAATTATCGCAATTGAGATACACTTCTCTCCACTAAAGTTCTTCATTGTCTGCAAAATAATTAAAAGTTTTGTATATTGTACTTAATTTCACAAATTTATTCCTTTAAATAAGTAATTTATTTATATTATTTATATAATTTATTGAATTTTATTTGATTTTTAGAGATTCCATTTGATTAATTATATTTGTCTTTTAATAGAGTAAATATAATTGCCCAGTTGGTTTTCTTTTATTAAATTGCTTTTTATTGAGCAAATGATTGATTGATTGTTAAAAAATAAACCAATACTGCAATCATTATATAAATATGATTGGAATACAGAAATTACAGTTTAAATCTTATTTTGATTAAATGACAAAACAAATACTTATTATCTTTTTTTAGGTCACAGTTTGACACAAAGTTTTCAATGGATTCTTTCGATACGGATTCTTTGGATAGTTTTAGTGAACTTATAGATTACAAACAGTGTTTCAGATAATATGTTTGAAATAATTTCCGATCAAATATATCAGATTTCGATCTTTTATTGGGTTTAGTGTTCTTTTGCTCGATATTTGCTACTCTCTCTCTCTCTCTCTCTCTCTCTCTCTCTCTCTCTCTATCTC